>CM040241.1:11065243-11093616 GCA_022545495.1 Chrysanthemum lavandulifolium
GTATAAGAATCACGAGAAACCTTAAGAGATAAGGTCAGAATATCTGTACCTTATTCGAAGCAAGCAAACAAAGAAAGTAAAGTCAAGAAATGAGATCAATCACTTCGCCCGGAACCTATATGAATTAAATAACGTTCTATAAGAATAAGATTACTCGATTAAGACGGCTTTCCATTTTTAGCAAGTTTCCCGTTTTAGTAATCTTTCCATTTTAAGTAACTTTCTATTTTAGGAAACTTTCTATTTTAGGCAGGTTTCTATTTTTAGTAACTTTCCATAATTAGCAGGTTTCCATAATTAGCAGGTTTCCATATTTAGCAGGTTTCCATAATTAGCAGGTTTCCATATTTAGCAGGTTTCCATATTTAGCAGGTTTCCATAATTAGTAGGTTTCCATATTTAGCAGGTTTCCATAATTAGCAGGTTTCCATATTTAGTAGGTTTCCTTAATTAGCAGGTTTCCATATTTAGCAGGTTTCCATAATTAGCAGGTTTCCATATTTAGCAGGTTTAGTCACTTATCTATAGTTAAATAATGAAAATGAGTATTAATATGATTTAAGGATCATTTATGACAAGTTACAAAAGTTTAGGGTTTAAAATGTCAATAATGTAAAGTATAGGGTTAAGAGTGTAAATATAGCAAGTTTACTCATTTTACTCATTTAATCCATTTAGTTACAATATTAACATGTTAATCCATCAAGTTTCATAATTTACAAAACAACCCCTTAACTTTATTAAATCATGAAATTACAACCCTAGATTAGGTTAAGATTAACGAATCCGTTCTAAACCATTTTAGCTTGATTAATACAAGATTACAAAACTCCTAATGTAATACCATGTTCAATTCGAGACACCCTCCCCCATGATCGTTTTTGCACGCCCTATCAAAACACCCTCGTAATCATTTGTTAACAAGTCCATTTATCACTTACGTAATCATGTAATCAAAAGATCATTAAACCCTTTTATAAATTAACATAAGTCGACATATGTAAGACTCAAAATCAGTTTCATATTCATATTATATGTCATATATCATTCTAATAATATAGATCAAGATTCAAGGTTTTATCATTTCATGTGTTCATTATTTCATGTGATAATATAGTTATGATTTTATGTGATCATTTTTACATATTACAAGCCCTAGTTCTTATTATATGTCACGAATTGGATTAAGAGACAAAAGGAAGAGATTCGAGATGACAAGATGTTACCCTTGTAGCGTGTACAAAACAAGACAACAAGAATCAAACCACAAAAACCAACCAAGTCTCCTCTTGGTTCTTACAACCCCACGGCCATAATAGAGTACCCACGTCCAAGCTCCAAATCGAACCAAAAAACGATCACAACACCCACTAGACGATCAACTATGATCACAAGCCTCCTTGGAACACCTTGGTTTGAAAGATTTTCGAATTGAATGAGAGAATAAAAGAGATGCCGCCACTATGATGAGAGAAAAAGAGAGCTAGGGTTTCTTGTGTATTTTGAATGAAATGGAGATGAGATAATGTGATTAATCAAAATTGATATGGTGAGTTAATATGGGAGGTTAATAGGCCGGCCATCATGGGGCTTAGAAGACCAAATCCATAACTTCCATTTTTATCAATTGACAATGTATCTGGTCTTGTTTCAAGTCCAAGTTAATAGTGTACAAGTTGTAAGGTGGAATGTTACTTAGACTAATATTTATTCAAGTTCTTTTATTGTATATCATAAGTTTATTATTTTCATAATGTATATATATTATTAATCATATAACTTGTTAAATGATGTTGACGTGTTTCCCGAGTTATTAAAATTTTTAGTTGGAGGGCAAAATTGTCATTTCACGCGATTTAGATTTTAGGGTTTTACATTGACTGTCTAACACTCCCCCGCAGTCTGAGCGGCGAAATCGCTAAAGCTCGGACTGGAGAAGCAAAACTAGAAAAGAAAAAAAACAAAACATTAACATAATAATGTGTGTGGATTTGTGACGTTAGCACAAATCACCAACACACATGCTCGTGACCTAAAGCACGAACAACACAATAATAATGTGTGGATTTGTGACCTTAGCACAAATCACCAACACAAATCACCAACAATAATAATAATAAATGAGAAAATGGGATAACCCAAAGTATCCCTTACAACTAAAATGGGATAACCCAAAGTATCCCCTACAACTAAAATGGAATAACCCAAAGTATCCCCTACAACTAAAATAAAGATGAGACAACGAAAGTTGGTTCTAAAACTTCAACCCCAAAGAACCTTCCGAACAAACGGGGCGTGTTTTTCCATAGAAAAACATAAAGATTTTATTTTTTAATTTTTTTTTCGACACACTAATCTGTGACTACAATTAAATTTATTTTATTTTTTATTTTTTTATTTTTTTTAAAGTAGAAAAAGCACCAAATTATTAAAGGTGACTACCCCACTTGCTTTTATAATATTCCCACAACTTTATTTGATTCACTTGATTCATGGTATCATCCTCCAAAAACAAGAATCCAAAACTAGATCCATAGCTGCCATCCACGCTCGAGAGAGATGGAAGACAAGCAAAAAGATGAAGGAGACAAGCCACGACCTAGGTACACATGAACACAAAGCACGAACAAAACAACCCTTGAAGATAGTAACCATCACACTCCGAATCTTGGATTCAAGATCAACGGAGCGTGACTGAGATTGGTGGCGCGTGCATTACGTAGGCATAACCACAAGGTCTTGATCTACCAACAGAGATAGGCTGTGAGGAATGGAGGTGGCACGTGGGTTGGCCAGAACGATAGCCGGAGCGGCGCCGGAAAAAGGAGCAGGTGGGTTCACTTTTATTTCTTGATATTTAAAGAAGACGAAGGTTAATATGTAAAGAGAGCCCTCCGAACCTCCCGCATGTAGCCGGCGGCCGGAGGAAGCGGCGGAAGATTGAAGTCTAGTTGATTAGGATCTTTGGCTCTGATACCATGTAAGATATGTAATAATTGAGAGAGAATGATTATGTTTATTACTGATTGAATTGTTCTCTTGGCCATTACATGAGAATGTACATATAGGGTAATACCCACTAATCAAGGACCATAAAAAGCAGGGACCGCTAATCACGAATTGATTGACAGTCTAACACAAACAACAATGCATAAAGGAAACAATATAAGATTGGGTCTAACTTGTATTATGTTGCATCTCTAATGGGTCAAATGGGCTAGCAAAAACTTGAACGAGTCAAATGGGTTGAATTCATTTATGATGATTTCAGATGCCAGAAAAAGCTATAAGTTTGAATTGTACTTAAGTGTTCATATTACGTCGTATCTCTAATGGGTCAAATGGCTAAGCTAAAAGGATAACAAAAAATGAAACAAGGTAAACATGTTAGATTTATCTGGCATGTGTTCAGATGGGCAGAAAAAGATTCTAATTTCATAATTATAATGCGAGGGTTGTGAGTCAACGAAAGCTCACTTGCTAAAAATAGTACGGCAATCAAATTAAAAGTTACCTGCAGGCTGTTAATGTGTCACCAAAGTAGCTGAAATATCTGCTCATTTTTTCACCTCTAGGCATACTGCTATTTGAGCTCAGCAGTACAATTGAGATAATAATCACGTTCATATCTTGGTTTACCCTATCGATCTTTCAGAAAAAGGTACATAATTATCAAAGAAACCAAAACATATTATGTACTCCGTAATACATTAGCAAATTGACGTAAATTACCTCATCATCAATTGACCGTATTCAAGTTATCAATGATTTTTCACGCTCACTAAATTCCTTTTTTTTTCTTTATAAGCTTTTATATGGTTTTCCAGCTTGGACAACCGTATCTATCAGACCGATCCCTGCTCCTGCTACGGTTTCTCCGCCTATATTATATGTCCCTATATCGTCCGTATTCCTAAAACTACATTCACAACATAGTTAAAAATACAAAATAACCAATTGTACAACATATGCAGGAAATCTCATAAATTTACATATTAAAACATTATATATCATTAATTATAGAAAGAAATAGTTTACCTCATAAGATTTATGAAATTTGGGTCTTACGTTAGTACACTGGTAGAAAAGTTACCAGTCCACACATTACACTAAAATGATTTTACATGTGTGTCTAGAAACATATATAGCAGGCAAGACTCGTTCAGATGATATATTATCTTTGCTTGTGGCTTTAAATTCGAATTCATTAACGCTTTCCTCGATCCCCTTATAGCCATTTTTGTCCCGGTAAGTCCACTTGAAGCTACATGCATATATAAGTGTTAGTCGTCCTATTCATCTCTCGCTTTTAACTTCGGGTAACGAATCAACGTTTCTTTGTTCAATAGCTAAAGCGACTGTCACAGACTTCGATTAAACTGGAATAGAAACCAGACTTTTAACAACCTTTTCGCTCACGTTAATGGGACGCACAGCCGCACAGGTGCCATGTTATCAGGAGTGCGTGAGGCTTCAGCCAATGCCTATTTTAATCTTCTATTTGCGTTCAAATTGCAACTTCCTGAGCTCATTATCAGTTTTCCATCTTTCTATGAATGTCTACACCAATAAAAAAACATGACTGTTAAACTCAAAATAAATATAAGCTTACATATGTAGCATTTGTTCACAAAAAAAGTAAATAATATACAACAACCTGATTTGCGCATAGATGATGAATCCAATCTTCATTTTCAAGAGATGCAAAATCCCTTGTAGTGGTTTCATCTTTCTTAAATGGTAATGACCTTTGTTCTGCACATCAAAGAAGCCAAAACTGTTTATTTTCTTTTTTGGGTAAAAGGTCAAAGACCCGGTAAATGTATTACTCAAAAAAACGTTTAAGTACAAAGGATATGGGTGAATCCCATATCTCAGCCCGTTACATAGGCTAAAAGCTTACATAACAAGATACTTCCTATTCTCTATATAAGAAAATAAACCACTTCTCAAGATAAAACATTAGACTCCCATGGAACTAACATTTCTTCTTACCAAGGCCTTGGAGTTTGATCCCATACGTGTCATAATAGGCATCCAAATTACCAGGAAGATCGTAAACTGATCCGCATAGTCATTATATTCATAGTCATCATAGTCATCTTCGCGATCATGACCACCACCAAATCGGTTACTCGACTAATCAAAGGTGTTCACAACCTCCTCATCATCACTATCAGAAACCACAATCTCTCCCACCTTAGTGAATGGGTTAACCCTCTTAGTAAAAGAAGTAGCCGGTAAATTCTTATTGTAACCTTGATAATCAACCTTTTAATAGGATTACCGTTATCATTAACAAGAGTAGCTTTCCCATCGATAATAAGCCTTTCAAACTCCCCAATTTTCTCAACAATAGGGGTAGGACCAACCGCGGTAGCTTCCATTGAATCACTCACAAGGGGATCTTGTGATACATTACGTGTCTCGAGAGACCCAACCTCCTTTGCTTCCATTGTATTACCAGAAACCTCCACATCAGTAGGATTGCCACACTCATCAGAATCGATCGTATTTAGTGCAACAAAAGGATTAGGTGAGCAATCTTCGGCCCACTCATACTAGCCACACCACTGGCTTGCTTCTTCGCACTATCCACCTTCTTTGGTTCAGGAGGAGGCGCTTTAGGAAAACCTCTCTTACCTGGAACACTTGGATCACCATTATTACCCTTATTCTTGTTAGTGACAATATGAAAACCATCATTAACAGTCCGTTTAGGTTGAGTAGGAAGTGGAACAGATTTAGGACAATCAATCAGCATATGACCAAACAATTTACACTTATCACACCGAGGCGGTTTCCATTCGTATTCCACCCGAATCATTTCAATAGTAGATCCTGTCCCATCTAGTAATGGTATCTCAACAGTGATGCTCTCCCGAAGGACCTGATCTGCCCTAACTTCAATGAAGCACCTAGTATAAGAATCTAACATTCTTGGCATACCAATCAGTGTAGCTAGGAGGCTGAGCCCATCATCAGAAAACATAGCAAGGGGCACGTCATGGAATTTAACCCATATCGGAATATTAGTCAAATCCTCTTTAAGCAGATTAGTATTCAAAGTCCATGTTTTAAGAATAATTGGCACATTCTTAATCATCCACGGTCCGTTTTCAAGCACATCATCAGCACCCTTACGAGTGGAAAACTTAAAGAAAAAGAACCCCTTCGCATTCATCATAACCTTTTGAATACCATACTTGGCCCATGTATTACGAACATAATAATCAAATTTAGAGTTTACCTCCTCAACGACTTTCATAGGAATGGAGAGGTCCACCCCATTAGACTTTTTACTACACTCCAACCTACGAAAATTGATTTACGCTGCGTCGAATCAATTGACTTAGCACCAATAGCATTAGCCGACTTCGTACCACTTGTAGCCCCAACATACGACATAGGAGTTGTCGATGAAACAGGTACCCTGCCAGCTTTTGATGCAACACTAATACCATCTCCACTTGATAGGTTAGCACCCATATTAGTGTTATCAACACCATGAACAATATTTGAAACGGATGGGATATTAGTACCCATATTGCTAAGCAACGGATAATCATGCACGCTTAAGTTAACAAAAATGTTTATTTTCTCAATAAATTACTTTTGTTCTGCACTTAAAGAAGCCTAATACTGGTTGCATCTTTCTTATACTGGTAATGACTTTTGTCATGTCCATATATTAGTTCATCTAACTATGCATTAGCCACAACTACCATAAATAAATTAATGTCACGTAATCTAAACATTCAATCAGATGTACAAAGGATGTGGTATACCTTTAGAGAAGAATAAGAAAAGGAAGGTGCAAAGGACATGATGTTGATGTAGTCGGCTTAGCATCTGTATTTTGGTCCTCATGTAATAGAAGTGAATTTAAAATTCAATCACTAAATTCTTTCTGTTTATATATGCATTTTTTTCTTTTAGATTTACCTCAGTGTTATCCTTTCGAATTCAATAGCAAAGATAAAAAGCTTCATTTTTCTATCTAGTAAAGGTCGTTACATGTCTCTTATAAAAAAAGAAACATATTGCCAAACAACTAAGTTTTTCCATGGCCATTACCTTTTTGCAAAAGAATGATTCAGATTACTTCTCAAAATACAGTTCCTTTCATCGAAGACCAACATTATGGATTAGATAAATAGTTTAGTGCATTGCTTTCGTTTTATCTTATTCAAGAGGATCACCAATAATAGCTGTCCAAACATCGAAATATCTAGTCTAGATGATCATAATGTTGAAACTTAAAATCATATATATTCAGGCCTCAAGCAGAGAAAAATGCCTCATCTATATTGCGTAATATTCTAGATTCATACAAGAAGAAAAGGTGTATAAGATGATAGAAGCTTGTTAGTCCATTGTTGCTCCACATAGGAGGACTAAGATGTGCGAGTGTGGTTTTAGAAACACTTTCGTAGTTCATGTTAGTTCCTTTTCTATGTGTCAAGCATATTTTCAAAAGGAGCATACACTGTCATTTTACCTGTCTAACGAGGACTAAGATATATGACTCATGAATGTTATGCAATAAAAACATTTAGGAGTATATTCAATTTACCTGTCTAAAAGGACAAGTCTCACATCAGAATCAATATACGCTTAGCTTGGTTTAAAATTGCGTTTTGCGATCCAATGCGTTAAAGGTCCTAGAGGCCAATGCGTGATGCGTGTTGCAAATGCAAGCGCATTTTGGATGCGATGCGTTTTATATTAAAAAACTCAAAAAATATTTATAGGTGGTATATTAAACTGAGTATCAAGTAAATGCAATAACGTTACAAATAAAGTCATTGAGGTATATAAAATGGTTAAATAATCTATTTTTAAAATAAGTAAGTCGCTAAGTCATTACACAAAATACTTAGAAACAACATTATAAACTCCAACTAAATGTTATTTTAAACGAGACCCCCTCCTTTAGTTATTTTCAAATTGAACAGACTTGTAAAGTTGGCAATTTATTTTTAATTTTTGGATCTTGAATTACATAATTTGAGCTTGGTTCCTTGTTATTGTTACCGGACAATGCGGTTGAATGTGAACGATTAAAGTTCATTTTTATACATATACATGATGACATAATGTAACATTGTACTGTATTAAGCAAAAGTCAAAACTGAAATTTGAGTCACACATGTGATTTCCAACTCAATTATTGAACATATATGATTATATATGATCAAATAACAATATAAACTCTTGCACAACATGAAGCTTGAATAAAAAGATTGTTTGCGGGATTTGAAATCATGTTAATGGTGCATGGTCATGAAGTTAAGGGTATATTGGATGTCGTTATCGTGTTTATTTTGTACATCTTAAAACAACTTCTATTTTTGAAATTCCATTAAAATATTTTGCCTACTTCTAAATGGTTTAATTTTTTCGAAATGACCTAATCCATATTGAGAAAATTGTGATTGTTTCTAGCATTACACAAATGCAGCAAATTGCGGTCTAATGCGAGCGCATTTTGGGATGGCCTCGCATTAGGCACCATGATGCGAAATCCTAAATGCAATGCAACGATGCGTGCAATTTACGCAATGATGCGCGCATTTTTAAACCAAGACGCTTAGACTGTTGACCAGAGGTTATCATATATCTAATGCGAGCGCATTTTGTGATGGCCTCGCATTAGGCACCATGATGCGAAATCCTAAATGCAATGCAACGATGCGTGCAATTTACGCAATGATGCGCGCATTTTTAAACCAAGACGCTTAGACTGTTGACCAGAGGTTATCATATATCTGATTGTGAACTTCATTGATTTTGCATGCTAAGCCCTAGGCTTTCCATTGATAATCACCTGAGAATGATGAATAGTATTAGGAATAGTAACACAATCTGTCATACAGACTTAAAGAGAAATAAGTACATATCGTACATACTACCTTAGAATCGATACAAAATGTATTTCTAGCGTATCATTGGAAAGGTCAAAAGATGTATATACACAGTATCTTTTTTGGGTAAAGGATGCATATACATATCGCACAAGGCCGACTTAAAGTCAACGAAAGCATGCGGTAAATTTAGCCAAAGCTTCACTTGAGCACCATCTCGACTTTTTCCATTTTCACTTACCTCTCATTCACCCACCCAAAAACACCCTCATCCGTAACTTAATCCACTTTTGGGACCCACCAATTTACTTTCTTTTTTATTTTTCAAACCATCTAATTTTTTATTCATTGAAATAAAAATACAAAAATAAAACATGTCAATAAAACAACACACAAGTACACCACACGTCATTTTTCCATTTTTTATTAATAAACACACACCACGCACCAGTTTTAATCAATAAAAGAAAAGAAAGTTCCAAACCAACACAAACACATACCACAACCTTCATCTTCATATATATCTCTCTCACACACACACACCCCATAAACACACACTCTCAAAAAATACCGCACATACACAAACCCATCCATTTTAATCAATAAAAATAAAAAAATAAATGAAACAAAATGCAAATTTCTCCCATGAGAGCGCCAAAACATTGTGAAAGACTTGGCTAGTACACCAACTGGTGCAATGGCGATGGACACCTTGGATTGACGAGGCTCACTCATTATTATACCCCTTGCTCTAAGGGTATTAGTTGATGAAATTACGTTATACAATCAAAAAGCATAATACGAATAGAACCCAAAGTTTTTGAATTAATGGTATGTAAGTGTGCACATCAACCATAAAGTTGTAGGTTTTGAGATTGTATTGTGATTTGTGTTATCTTTTATACAATACAAGAGTTACATCATTTTTGAAGTTTTTTGCTAAAACAATCTTATTAAGAAAAAATTTTGTTCAATTAGGTTGCTCTATTTTAACACATAGAAAAATTGAGCATTTTTATTGGTCACTTGAAAGTCAAACTTAAAAAATAAATTGGTAAAACTTAGATAATTTGGTGGAGAAAAAAAAATTAAAATATTGGTGTAAAAATTGTGAAAAGAATAATTTTAAAAAACTGAGGTAATTAATAAAAACTTTAGTGGCTGAAATTTAAATAAATTATATGAAGTTAAACGTAATAAAAACATAAATAACACAAAGAGAGGTAAATACATTTTTGGAGCCCTAAAATCCATGGACCAAAGCTAAGGGTCTGTTTGGTACGTAGGTGTGTTTAGGATTAGGATTTAAATTTGGAGAGAGAAAATATATTATTATATAAATATAAAATATATTAAATTAGTGTAAAATAATATATTTTGTTAAAATTAATTATTTTTTTAGATTAAGAAATACTAATGTAAGAGAGAGTTAGGGGCTGTTTGTAGAATCGGTTTGGATTTGATTTGACAGTTACCAATCGTTTGGTTTGCATCTATGTGACTCAAAACAATACTTGATACCTTTTATATGGGTCACATGATTCCTTACATGTATCCATGGTTTCAATTGAATACTCACTACACTAATAAGTAAATTTTGGGACGCTCTTTTTTTTGGGTCGAGATTGTTGTCCCAAAATGCTATCATGGCCCACACATTTTCAACCAAAATCACAGTAAATACAAAAGGCTTAGACCCACCATATTTTGGACGACAATGTCGTTCCAAACTGAAAAATATTTATTCTTTTTAAAAAAACTTTTTAATAAATTTATTATATTTTCACGGAAATAAAAACATCCCACCAAATATTTTAGTCCAGCCAAACACTTAGGGACGACAATGTCGTCCCAAACTGCATGTATATGTTTTTTTGGCATTTAAATTTTTTTTAAATCAATATGCATTTTTCAAAACAATTTAAAACTTTTTAAAAAACCTTTGGGACGATAATGTCATCCCATAATTTTAAAATATTTGAAATAACAATTATACTTCTATATGAATTATTTAAAAAAAAAATTTTCTTTAAAATTATATGTTAGTGTAAATTTAAAAAAAAATAAAATAATTTACAAAATCGTCCTTAAAGTTTACAAAAATGTCGTCCTTTTTTTTACTGCCACATGTATCATCCCAAACACGTTATTATTAAATTCACCAAAACTGTTTGGGACGGTAATATTGTCCCAAATTTCTTTTAAATGTCGTCCTTTTTAAAAACAAATAACATTTTGTTATTTAGTAAAAAAGAGAGTAAAGAAAGTAAAGAAAAAATAATAATCTAGGGACGATAATCTCGTCCCTTTTTGCAAAAGCATTGTCGTCCCATTTTGTGTTTTCTCGTTGAATTTCTCATGGGGCCCGTGTCCTGTCGTCCCAAAGTAACAAAGAAAATGTCGTACCAAATTTTTTTGGGTCATCAAAAAAGAGACTACCAGTATGGGACGGGATGTCGTGCCTTATTTTTCTTGGGACGACAGCCTTTGTAATTTTCTCGTCCCAAAGATAAGGTTTTTTTGTAGTGACTCTAATTTTTTTGCCATTTTCGATTGAATACTTGACTTTTTTGTCTTTTTTTTGCTTTTATCCTTTTTTCTATTTTTAAGGTATTTGAGTAGGTCCATTCATATTTTAATATTCAAGTAAACTTTTATTATAAATAAAATTATAACAAATATATATTTTCTCTCTCTCACATTAAATCAAAATTCAAAATATAAACCAAACCTAAATCCAAATCCGAATCCAAATCTTAAACCCGTCAACAAACCAAACAGACCCTTAAAGACAACAATTAATGTGGCCCACATTTTAAGCTCATCCCCACCCAATATGATATATTTTCTAACAATGTTATTTTTTAGGATTGATCCCCAACTTCAAAAGCTAAAGCTACAAACAAACAACTTTTCTACTTTGATTTTCTTAATCCAATCCTAACCTCAAATATCAAACTGCACCTAAACATAATCCAAAAATAAAGGCAACTAGTAAGAATATATTTACACAGTCATCATATCATTTACCAAGTATTTTAACCAAAAAAATACAATCAAGTTCATTTTTGAAATTGAACAAATTTTTTGTTTGGAGTGATGATGGATTGGGGTAACTATTTGTTCTAGCCCATTATATCATAAGGAGACATCTATAGTTTTTTCAATCATATAGCTCTTTTATTTTTTGATCAAATTACACATGTAATCTTATATAAGAAGAATTCAAAGATGTAGTACTATACCATAAACACCAACCATGAGGCAAACAATTTGTTATACTACATGTATATTGTATCAAATGTGCGATAATCATATATTGCATAAGACAACAATACTAATACATGATCCGGTATAACCCAACACTATGCAAATCCGCAAAAAATAAATAAAATAATAAATAATAAATAGACTTTATACTCAAAGAGTACCAGTTATTGTACACACAAAACAAATGTTCTTGATTAACGAGAACGGACTAAGTAAATGGATTTACACTAAGATGTCAGGATTGCTATTACTCTAGTAATAAAACCTAAATAGTGCCCGCGACTACATATTTGTTCATTCTAGTTAGGAGCTAAGTCATGCAACCACTTAGAGCATCTCCGATGGAAAACCTTTTGAAAAAGTTTATATACTTTCTCGTTTTATAGGCCTATTATCACTATGCTTAAACTTGTTAAAACTTTATAAATTGATATGGTTTAAATTAGTTACATATATTTTAGTTGCAATGAAAAGGTTTCATGTCATTATAAACCTCATCTCACTATAGTTACTCAATTTATAAACCTCTTCAAATTTTGTAAACCTTTTCATGAACCTTTTATAGTGGATGCCCTTATTCTTGATATTTAGTAGTGGAGTAAGGGGTTGTTTATTAGATTAAGTGGTTTAGCCTTAAGTGTCTTAATTAGCCTCTTATTTGGAGGAGAGAGACATTTGTGAGTCTCTCAATTAAAAAAAGATGTGTTTTGGGCTCACATTTATCTCAATTAAGAGAGAATAAGAGAAAAGTAAACACCTTTTAAATGTAGTTGATCAACTTTTTTCTTTATTTTTTAATTTTATTTATTTATTTATTTTATTTTATTTTTATTTTTTTAGAACGAGCCACACTTGAAATCCGACCTCCGAGTTAAACCATCCAAACGGGCAGGCCTTGGGAGCCGAACCACTAGGAGAGACCAGCGAAAAGAAACCCCTACAACTCACGGCTTCTTTTTGAGCAACTATGTTCATTTTTGCAACAATTTATTTAGGCCTAAAATGCAATCCTAATTACATGCTTAATCCACTTAACATTATACACATGTATTGTAAATCTTCTCTCTTTAAATTTCCACAAATTATTATTTCAAATTCACCAATCAAATCATTAGGCATATTAGCAAGCTTACTACTTAGCCATAAGAATCATTTTTCATAAGAAAAACATTGAACATACAAACAAATAATTGATGTATTTCTTTTTATATCTGCCACGCTGGTAATCCCATCCCAACACACATGACTTTGATTAATCTCGGCCATCCAATCCTCCCACCCTTTGAGAATCATTACTTTTTCACTTTCAATAAAAGTTAGTTTTTGCATTATATGTAGTTAAGATAAGAGAAAATAAACACTTCTTAAGTCTAGTTTATCAACTTTTTGAGCAGCTATGTACAATTTTACAACAAATTAATGTGGCAAAGATATGGGTTTTAAAGCTGGGAATGAAACCTACAAGAAAATCCTTTGCCCAAACCCATCTAGCTTGGTGGGTATAAAAAGTCATACCCATTCCCATTCACTATGTTATCAAACCTAAACCTATGGTGATTCACGTCTATAAACCAAACACACCCTTAATGTGTCAAAGATCGCAAAAAAGAAAAACAATGACCTTTTACAAACAAATACAGTAGAAATATGATCTTATTTGGTTCACCAAACACCCTCAACTCTAATCTCCACCATTCACCAAGTGAAAACTTTGGGGCTTGCCAATTATATTAATTGGAGATTACTCAGGTGAAACTTTGAACTTAGGAGGATTTGTTTAATCTTATTTTGAGCTTATGATCTTATTTGGTTTGACTTATATCTCATAAGCTCATCTTTATCCCCTTTTTTTCTACCTTATGAGCTTATCTTCCATCTTTAAGTCATGATAAGCTCACAAGTCTCAAAATAAGGCGGAGAATATGGGCTTATGAGATATAAGCATAGTCAAATGAAACAAACAACTACTGTATCTTTTGGATTTTGTTTATTTGGAACGCACGCATTTTGGTTTTACATTATTTTACACAAATGCGTTACCAAACATAGCCTTAGGGGATGTTTTTTTTACAAAAAACGTCTGACTGGTGTCTGACATCTTACCGGTCAGATGCGGTCAGACTTTCGAGCTGTTTGGTTTTATTTTGCGAGTAAGACGCGGTCAAATATGAAACCTCTTACCGAGTAAGAGCTGGAGGTTTGATCTTACTTCCTCTTAACATTCCATGACCTTCACTCACCTTCAAACTCTTTAAACTCACAAAATCTTTGACCTACCTTCAAACTCCTAATAGATATTGTTGTAGTATACACAATTATGAAAAAGTGGATCTTAAATTTTTTGAATAAAAGAAATGAAGCTTTGAAGAAGAAGATGCATCGAAAATAGAGAAAACTAGCCAAAACACGTACAAAGTACTAGTCCTCTATGTCTATTTTCAATGTACAGTATATAGCAGAGGAGTGTCACGTACTAACTTTTATTATTGCTTAAAAAATGGTTGTAGTTAAAAAATAAAAAATGCTCATTGTTTGTATTCTAACAATTTCAAGATATGAAAATTTCATGTAACTTTAATAAATTTCCAACTTTTTGCAACTTTATATGTAGCTAGACGGATACTCGTGTAAAGCGAATATGTATAACATTAAATAATTGTACTAGCGACCTTATGTTTTGGCTGACCTTTGATGCAACTTACAAATCCAATGCGGAGTCATGAGAAAAAAATTATTGGTTACTAATGAAAAATGATAAAAGTTTGAGGATAATAATATTTAAAATATTAATTTAGTAGCATATGTTGTTACAATTTTTAATTAATGATATTTTAGTAATTGAATGTTACTCATTTTTTAAGTTTTCTAGATTAAATAAAATTGTGTAAATGCTTTATAACTAGTATACATATAATATTTTTATATCTTTTTGTTTGTTTATTTTTTTTAAAGTGTTATATTTATGCTAAGAAAATGTTTTGTTTCATTTTTAACAAATTACTTATTCATCGTATAGCTATCTTTTAATATATACTTAAAAATATTTGATAAGGTTTTAAATGTACCTTTTGAGGGTCGTTTAAGCCCTTATTTGATCACTTTGTATCCGTTATTGCTTAATATCGCCTTTTCACTTTTAGGTCTCTTGAAGGCAACCGCTATAATGGCACTTATTTGGACGAAAAAGCGGATATATGAAGAAAATGGCCAAAGTCAAGAATCGAGACACTCAAGTCGCTAAATTACAAGGGACGGCGCCATCGCTAAACTATGACGCCGGAGGAATTTATGACTACCGTAAGAGAAATTGCTAGTTTTGAAGGACGGCGCCAGTTTTAAAAGAGTAGGCCGTCGCAACTCGCACGGCCTAGATTCAATCCAGACGGCGCCGAAGCTAAAGAGGACGGCGTCACAAGCATAAGGTGACGCCGTCGCAAGATTAACTTGGCCAAGACGAATCCGTAATGACGGCGACACGACGGCGCCACAAATCATAAGGTGACGCCGCCGCACATGTAATCTTATATATAGAATCCGAATTTTTCGCTTTAGAGGAGTAGTCTTTTGGGTAAACTTTGGAGTAAAACCAAACTCAACCAAGGTCGTATTTTAGGGTTCTAAACCCTATCTTACACCAAGATAAGTTGTTTACTTCATTAATTTAATTATGTCTTCAATTATTTGTGTGTATGCTTGCATGTTCTCCATGTCCGGCTAATTTACTTGTGTGTTTGCTTAGGGAATATGAAACTTAATTATTGAATATTGGTTGGTTGTTTCTTATCTTAGTTGATTAATGATCTAGTAATGCGATAGCTCATTCGTTGTGTACTTAATGCTTGATTAATCTTTGTGAACCTTAGGTTATAGCACTTTGAGTTGTTGTAAGCTAAACTATCCAAAGAGGCCTTAGAGTTAGAGTTTATCATCCCTAGTGGGTTTTGTAGTTGAGACCCTTTGGTAACTTCAAAGAGTTAGGGAGGAATGCATACCCTACAACTTTAGACACACAACGCAATTAGGAATAAGGACGTGACAATTCAACCACCAATAGGAGATAATTAAGGAGTAGTAAAACCTAAGTAAACACATCTTTAAACTATCATACGAGCACACAATAATTAGACATAGACTACCACCACCTTAGTTTAGATAATTAGATAATAGTAGAGTAATCGGTAGAAATACCAACCCCCAAATCCAAACCCCGGATTCGTACTTTTCCTTTTCTAAAAAACATAAAAAGATAAAATTAATCTTCCTCAACCCCAACCTTAGCGTAGTAACTTCTCACTAGCATTCCTATTCCCCAGAGAACGATATCAATTCCCGTGGCTTACCCTAATACTACACTACAACGATTAGGTTCACCGCCTAGGGTGTTGAAAACTTGCTCGACGAAAAGGAAGTTCCTTTGACCCCGAACGCCTGTAAGCGTATCAGAGACGCTTTATTAAGACTAATGGCCCACTCCTACATGTCATGAAAATTTTTAAATTTGGTTCCAAAATTACCCTAACCGATATTTCTCATGGATTATTACACAAATGAATTTGGACAAGGCGAATAGTCAAGGATAAGCATAGTTTCAAAGTTCCCGTTTTATTTTTCCTCCCTACACTTAAACTGAACATTGTCCCCAATGTTCTCCGAAAGTATCAAAGTTATGATAATGGAAGGTAATTAAAAACGAAATAAACTAGTACTTCCCTGATTAGCTCGGTAGGATCCGTGTGAAGTAGTGGTTAAATCTTTCTTCAAGAAGAGTGTTTACGTTTAAAGCTCCTTCCAATCTTATGTATCTTCTACTTGATAAATTAAACCTGCACACTTGAAGAAAACAAATGAAAACTTCGAGTAAAATCAGCGGTAACAATATATATATGACTCTACTAAAATAGGATATAATGCTTGTGGAATGGATGTTTACTGATTTTCCGAAAATTAAGACCGAAAATTCCAAAAATTTATAAGTAGCTCGAAAATGAGAAAAAATTAGTAAGCGGTGTTCTACTCCTCCCGACGCCGTCAGTTATCCTCACGTAAACCGGTCTCGTGATTTTCCGGAAAAATTCGGAAAAGTTTTATCTTTATAATCTAGAAAATTTCACAAAACATCCATTATGACTCGGTACAAGCATTTGAATCGAACAAACACACACATATATATCTTTTAAATAATTGTAATTCTCATGTTCACATTCCTTGAAAATGTGTGTAATCCTCCCTACACTTATCCCTTATGTAAAATACCTTTATATGTAATTAAGACGAGGTTAAAGACAAAATAAAGTATTTTTACAAATTTAAACATGAGAACATACAATAATGAAAAGATATATGACACACAAATAAAAATGAAAAACAAATACACATGGGTTGCCTCCCAAGAAGCGCTTGTTTTTGTTCGAGTCATGAGCTTGACTCTACCCTTATTTAACGGATAAAGGGGAAGTTTTTCCTACACTTAAGCTTAAGTTCGGGTGATAGTAGCGATACACACCCTTAGGGTGGAAATTTTCTACGTGAGGAGAGGGTGATGGGTGAATTATATGCTCAAAGAGGTGTGCTCCATTCATTATAACCTTACCTAATTCTATTGGTGTAGCGGGTAAGTCCAATGATGAAATTGGCCATGGTCCAGACCTTGAGACGCACATAGGATACATAACGGGCCGAACCTTCAACCGTTAGACCTCTTATGGCTGCGTCTGTGATTAACACGGAACCCTTTTCCGCCAAGGGTCCGGCTCCGGCAACTAACCACTACATGTGAGAATCTAGGAAGCCCTAGCGGCAAACCTCGCCTATAAATAAGGCTCTAATCCCCATACAAGGTACAACTTTCTCTCTCATAATTACACACACACACATACTCCTATTTTCCCTCTCAAGAATATGTACTTACTCTCACGCCGGAGTCTAATCGTGGGGTCCGTCCCTACGGTAAGACTAACGGTTTACTCTTCTTGTGCAGGAAAATCAATCAAACTACTTGGACTAGTACAGGATAAGCCCATCAAAGGCTTGTTGGCCCAGTCCGGCAAGCTATATTCAGACCCATTATAACTAGTTGCACAAATTTTACTAACAAGTTGGCGCCATCCGTGAGACCCAGTACGCAACTGCGTTCCAGAGAATACTCGCCATAAGCACTCGATTTGGATCAACTCCTGCCTTCATGTCTACATTGCGGAGTACGGTAGAAAGAAAAAATCACACGGTCTCGACGGACCTAGAGGGACCCACGTATGATGCAGCCCTCCGGAAGTATTGTGATAAGTATTTCGACCAGATCTTGCCTATTGTGACGGAGAAAGTTCAGAAATGAGAAGAAAGAGCCAAGGCGGCAAAAGTCCGGAAGGATTACTGTGAAGCCCAACATCGCCATAGAGCGGAAATACCCCGTGGAGATTTACGGAAACAACTCGAGGCAGCAAAGTGGCGGAGCACGCAAGGTGGTGGCAGCCAAAGACGCACCCGATCTAGGTCACCTAAAGGGAAAGAAGACGGAAGGGAAACCGTGTTAAAAAGGTCAGCAAAAGTGTGTTTCACCGGCTGGGAGACAAGGAGAAAAATACTTCTGTGTACTCCAAAGACCACAGGCAGCAAGTCCGCCACATTACCGAAAGAAAGGAGAGGGCGACCACAGAGACTCCCAACCACAACCGGTAAGGCCAGGATTGGGAAGGCATGAACCAAGGAAACCGGTCACAGAAAGCGAATAGTTGTTCAAGTGATGGGCCTCACGGAAGCGGATGCCGAGGGCCCGAAGTCAAAACACGGAAGTTAAATGACAACAACAATTGTGACCTGGCTAGACCTTGGGTCTGCAAGGAGACTGATCCGTTCACTCCACATATCCGCTACTTCGAAATGCCTCCGAAAACACGAATGCCAACCAACATGAAAACATATGATGGGAGCGGAGACCCAGAGGATCATCTCAAAATCTTCCAGGCAGCGGTGAAAGTGGAGCGATGGGCCATGCCAACTTGGTGTCACATGTTCAACTCCATACTAACCGGATCCGCTAGGGTCTGGTTTGACGACCTCCCACCTGAGTCAATAGACATCTATGATAAACTAAAGGAAGTCATCCTGACTAACTTCCTCCAGCAGAAGAAGTGCATCAAAGATCCTAAAGAACTTCATCATATCAAGCAAAGGGCTGGAGAGCTAACGGAAGACTTTGTAAGAAGGTTCAAAGAAGAAACCAGAGACATAAAGGGAGCCCCAAAATCATGAAAGTTTCAGGATTCATGCATGCGATCACTGATCCGGAGCTGATTAAGCGGTTGCACGACAGAATCCCAAAGTCAATGAGCGAAGTAATGAATATAACTACCTCCTTCCTAAGAGGGGAAATAGTCGCAAGAAGTCGTGAAAGAAAAAGGCACTAGGTACAAAGATCAATGGAACGAAAAACAGTTAAGCATCGACAAAGTTCCAGCTTCAAAAAGAAGTCTAAGAATAAGCCAAGAATAAGAGAAAGACAACAGGGTTTCTGTAACCCATGAAAAGCTTTCGAGGAAATATCGACACCAAAAAGAGCTAGATCTCCAAACCCGTCCTCAACTATTGCGATCGAAGAAAAGGTCGATGGAAAGTTTTGCGAATTTCATGGAAAGGTGAGACCATACCACGAAAGAGTGTCTACATTTAAAAAAGCAATGGGAAGAATCCAAGCGCTAAATAAATTTAAAAAAAAACAAGAACCAATAATAATAGACACGACTGGACACCCTTGCCGGAACAAGTGGAAAGCCGACCCTATAGACCATAACAAATAGAGAACCAAAGGATCCAAGCAGAAACACAAAAACAAGGAAGCGTGTGATTAAATACAATAAAAAGGAGTCAACCACCAAACAGACTCAAGAAGCAAATACAAGTGCCAAAGAAACACTCCGCCACTTTTAAACAAACCGAACTGTGGATGGCCGCACGAAAAGAAGCCATAATAAAGGATGAAGAACACTGAAGCACGCCACGAGTAAAAGAAAAACCCATCGAAAATCGTAACCAGAGAATAAGAAGCACAAACATCATTGATTCAGCACTACTTACGAAAAGGATAATAGTCCGATAGAAATATGCAAAGAGTAACGGCAAGCATGGGAAATAACAAAAACTAAGGAAAGGATCCGGTCTCCGAGCGGAAGGCGAAGCAAAGGCAGAAGCAAAAGGATAAGCCTTATCTAAATGGTCAAAAAGGAGGGAAAATATGCAAGTATAGATTTGCTTTCCTTCCCGAGAAATATTGTGTCAAATCCAACAGAAACAACAGGAACACACGATACGAGCCTAGGCACGTGCATATCAAAAAATAAATAAAAATTAATGCCAACGCATGCAAAATATTAAAATCCACGCTATAAATACGCGAGGTAAAGAAAGAGGAAAGAGCATAAAAGGCAAAAAAGGAACAATCCCTTCACCAAAAAAGCATAACATATAGATCGGATAGCATAAAATCTTAACACCAAAGAGAAGTTGAAGATGTTATTCAAAAGAAAAGCACTATGGTGTACAGTACGGAAAGAACACAACCGTCCATCAACAACAAAACGCTGCTCATACACGGTTATCTCCAAAAAAAACTCACACATAGCCTACAACTCTACCTACAAAAGAAAAGCATAAAAGCAATGCAGATGTTGCGGTAACCAAAACATGATCTTAAATGACTGCTAATAACAATTAGTCGTTCTTAAATGATGATTAATAACACACCTCCATGATCATTCATAACACTCCTCCACCTAAAACCCGTGTCCATTGAAGTTTGCGAGAGCTTGCCGGAAACATGTGGCGTACCAAAGGTGGGAGTCTAAGCTGACTAGACTCTTGTCAGTCCTTTGGAATTTTGAAAGTGCAGGTAGTTTCTTCATAACCTCGACGTTCCCGAACGAAAGAGGAAACTATATCATGGGAATTAGGTCAAACAGAGTGATAGAATGTGCAAAGAGTTTGGTCTCTGGGGAAGGACAACAAAGGAAATGGGGGAAAACGCAATACGTAAAACGCCTCCTAATTAACAAGAAGCTTCCCTAGGAAAGACAAACAACAGAGGATCAAGACTACGCCTTCATTCCTCTGTTTATGTAGCCCGGCCCTAAACAAGTGTACGTCTACCAATCCAGGCAGATTGGGTTGGATAGACTGGGTTTAAAGAACAAATGAACAGCTTGTGGGTGCCGAGATAAAACAAGGGCTATGCGGTGGAAAAGCAACCTCACTAAAAGCCCTACACTACAGCGCATCAGGGCAGACCCATACGGGAAACCTCTTGAAAGGCCCATCGAACTTGTTGTACGCCCTACAACATCATAGACCCACCGTTGAAAATAAACAGCACACGAGGGGAACATCACGGCCTTTCAAGAAACAATTGCACACCCACGAACTTCCCAGGGAACCCGTAGGAAGAATGCAACAACCCCATGAGGAAACAGGAACCGGAACTCCTTCAAGAAAATGATAGCAGACAAGAAGAAGGATTCGGAACTCAGAAGAGAAAGGAAAAATACCTATAACGGCGGATAATGACAATATCATCAAAAGCATGTCCGGCAAGGACATCTCTTTACGAAAGAAAATTACAACAATTATGTATAAGGTAAATTGCCACAGACAACTATTAAAACGAAACTTCCGCAACAGCGAAGAGAAGCAGAATTGCAAAAGCACTTCTCAAGAACGATGTCCGCCGTCAACAAAGTTCAGGAAAGGACAGAGCATCACCAGTTATAAGACTCAGGATAAAAAGGGCAATATCAATTGACATGGAAAAAATGTACTCGAATTTACAGTTTTTGAAATTTTTTGTAATACATCAAATGAATAAAAAGTGAAGATTAGCTACCTTCGTTATTTTATTTTTTCAATATATTTTTATTTTTTATTAAAGTGCATAAGACGCGCAAGCACAAAAATCGGGCATGACCCAAATATGTTATTTCCAAATAACAATGAGTTATCACGAATAACCAACTGGTGCCAAGGTACATAAGAGGTATTGCAAACCCAATACTGGGAGGATAGCCCAAAATTATCCAAAGACTATTACAAACGTGCATATCCGTATAACGTTAAAAATTGCATCGCACAAAAAAAATGTGCGCACAAGACTATTAACTACGTAGATGTTATTACTCCCTAGTTATCTCCAATTGATGGTTGAATTGTCACGTCCTTATTCTTAACGCGTTGTGTTTCTAAGGTTGTAGGGTATGCGTTTATACCTAACTCTTTGAAGCTACCTAAGGTTAATGACTACGAAATCTCGAGTATTCATAAACTTAACACTAAGGTTATCTTTGGATATTTAGCCTACAATTCCACTAGTAACTATAAGATAAGGTTCAACAAAGATTAATCAAGCATTAATAACACAACGAATGACCTATCGTAATACTAGGTCAATCACAATTAAGATAAGAGACAACCAATCAATATTCAACGACTAGGTTTCATATTATCTAAGCAAACACACAAGTAAATTAGCTGGACATGGAGAACATGCAAGCATACACACAAACAATTGAAGACATGATTGAATCAATGAAGTAAAACACTTATCTTGTTGTAAAATAGGGTATGGAACCCTAAGATACTGCCCAAGAAAGCCTTGGTTCGGTTTAGGTGTTTACTCCACAAAACTACCTCTCTAAAAACTGAAAAATTGGGATTCTATATATAGTGTTACGAAATGCGACGCGCCACTCTTTAATTGTGACGCCGCCGGTCGCCGCCATTAGGGTTCCGCTTGGCCACGCCAACTCGCGACGGCATCACCTTATGCTCGTGACGCCGCTTGGCTTCAACCTCTTACGCCGTCGGATCCAAATCTAGGCCGTCCCGAGTTGCGATGCCCTACTTTTTAAACCCGATGCGCCACTTGTAAATATGCAATTTGGCTACTGAGTCGTCTCAAGATGTGTCGCGACGGCGTCGCAAATAAGCTGTGACGCCGTCCCTTTTCAATTCCAGCAGCTTGAGTGTCTCGATTCTTGACTTTGGTCATTTTCTTCATATATTCGCGCCTTTTCGTCCGAATAAGTGTCATTCCAGCAATTTGTCTTCAAGAGACCTAAAAAGTGAAAAGGAACGAAATTAAGTAGTAACGGATACAAAAGTGATCAATTAAGGCTTAAATGACCCCTCAAAAGTATACCTTTTAAATCCTTATCAGTATAAAATATTTGATTTTCCTTATTGGATTTCATTTATTGCAGTAAAAAGAAGTTTACAAAAGTGGAATTGTTGCCGAAAATGGCCCATTATTAAAATGCGGTCCCTACGTAATTCAGAGTCATCTATGACCATGCAATGTGAATGCCTAAGCACCTCCGAAGTTAGCTATCGCATTTTCATCCTGAAAATACATGCTAAAAGGTCAACACAACGGTTGAGTGAATTCATAGGTTTAGTAATAAAGAACTTGATCACAAGATATATCAGTTTGTAAAATCGAGAATGTACGCATACAAAGTCTTGGTAAACCTGGGCTAAGATGTTATATGCCCAAAATGGAAAGTTGATATTATTTCCCTAAGCTAATGACACCAAGACTCAGTTGCATACACCTAATTACTGGTGTACGTGGTTTTTGCTCCCGAAGAGGTAATTGCCAATTACCTAGTGCAATTCAATTATAGTGCACCCCAGTTATTTCCAATAACCAAGACGAGGTCGTTAATCCCCATAGTACTATCTACAATATATGCGTTCACTCGCCCGTGACTAATGGTTCATGATATAGGGGTCTTCTGGCAAACAACTTAGGCATAATAATAATAATATCAGAAGAACAACAAACAGTTTTCAAGGAATTATGATCATAAAAGTAGTAGTAGCATGTATTCTCCCCCAAGGAGTTTATAAAACAGTTAAAAGAGTAAAAGTGGGGCTATGAGCTCACCTCAGCATTTAGTCGTCTGAAGTGGAATAAATCATTTAGTGGTAGTGAGCGGCACCGACACGCGACCTAGGTTAGTATGACAAGTCTTAGTTTGCAGATTTAGGCTTAAGACTCGATAAGTTTAGATAAGCTTAAGAAGTTTTAAAGTGTTTTTGTATATGCTTGTGTGGCAGCATTTAAGTTTAAAACAGTTTTCTAAGTATTTATAAGTATTGGCTCTTGAAAAGTGCGTAAGTATATACATAAGTATAAAAGTATATAAGACGAACGAGTCTTCGTTAATAGTATCCGAAAGAAAATGTACGAAAAAAAATAATCACAACTACAATATCTTGCATAATAGTCATGGTCAAAAGATAAACATGTCGTTAGTTCATAGTGTATATATATAAATGTATCCATGTAAGTTTATATATATAGGTTTAAGTTAATGAAGGTAAAATAGTCGGTGGGAAATTTAATATTTTGTTTTTTTGTCTTTTAGTCGGTTTATTTGGACAAGTAGCTATGTATAAATTTTTTTATAAAAATTGGGCATGACCCGTTCGTATATAGTCGACTTCCCAAATATACCAAATGTTGCAAATTCTCACTCAAAACAATGAAAGAAACTTTAAACCACTTAATAAACTCACATAGGTCTCATTTAGTTAAAATATGTCAAATAAGCGCAATTAAGCTAATATAAGGAATTGTCTTTAAAATAAGTAAAACTTATATATTTGTATTAGGTTAGATTTAGTAAGTCCAATATAAGCCAAATGGGCCGCAAATTAGACCTTTTACATAATTTATATTAAAATAAGTCAAAGAGGCCGCAAATTAGACTTTTCACATAATTTATATCAAAATAGGCCAAAAAGACCGCATATTATACTTTTTGTATAATTTATTTAAAAATATGCCAAAAGGCCGCGGATTATACTTTTGTATAATTTATATAAAAATATGCCAAAAAGACCGCGGATTAGACTTTTATATCAAAATAAGTCAAAGAGGTAAATTTGGATAACTAAGCAATCTCAAATAAGTTGTAAATAAACCTGAAATAAGCACAAGATCAAGTACACGGTTGGGTTATTGGATCTCGGCCCAATATAAAACCCGTAAGCCAAAAATATAAGCCGAAAGTTTTAAGTTTCCATGTAAGTTTGAAATAAGTTATAAAGTAGTAAATAAGCATTTTAGTCAAAATAAGCACTTGGTCACTCACTCCAAAACAAGCAATACCCGACACACCCATGGTTTCGTAAAATATAAAACTGAATATGCATGCCCTTTTAGAAACCACTACTACACAAAAGGCTATAGACACCTCTTAATGAAAACCGGTTAAAAAAAACTAGTTTCTATAGTTAAAAAGTAAGGACCATAGGAGCATACAGACGAGTTTTTTCAAACAAACCAGTCTCTTTAATCTAAATCATACTAAAACTGGTTATATTATAAGAAACCGGTCTCTGTACAAACTCAAAGATACTGGTTGTTTAGATAAGACCAGTCTTTACGTTTTTCTATGATAGACACCGGTTATTTGGATTAAAACATGTATTTTTTCTAAATTCATAATGACTCTTTTTTATTTGTAGATCAAATAAAAAAAGATAAAATCCATCCTAAATACTAAAATGCTTAATTTTTTTCCTTTGTTTGTTTTTATTTTTATTTTTCTAAATTCATGTTGTTTTGTAACATCACAACATTGAGTTCTTTTAAAAAAGAAACGAAAATGCTTAACTTTTGGGCGGGTTATTTCCCTTCCCAATTTTCATACCTACACAAAACCCTCTGATTTCACTTTCACAACCCCTAACCTTCCTTCAATATTGGGGAAAAAATCACTTTTCATTATACTCCCATTTCAAATCCTGCAATTAGGGTTTATAAGCTTCCCTAATAACTCAAAAATTAAACCTAATTTCCAGCATTAAGGCTTGCATAACCACAAATGGTTCGTTAAAACGGAATTAAACGCATCTTTGTAATTGCTCGTCGCTCAATCTTCAACAATCAAGTATATATTCTGTCTTTTTAATCATTTTGAATACATATTTGTTAAAGTTTTAGTTTTAAATTGTTTGGTTGTTGTTTGCAGTTATATGGAGGTGGTTATAGGAGTTTTTGATAATCAATTCATGGAATATATAAGATTAATTAGTGTCTTAGTTATAAAAATGGTGAATTTTGCTGTTATCAATAATAAGGATTGTATTTTTGTATGTTTTGGAGATTGATGGTGTTTTGTGATTTGTAGAGGTGAATTCGAGATATCAGTCGCATTTTGGGATGGTTAATGCAAGATCAATTCATGGCACTTGTATGTAGCACTTTCTCTCCTGTTTTATTAGATCGTAAAGCTTAGGACTTTTTATTCGTTTATACTGAATTTGATAGAATATGTTTTGCCGCTTAACATCACCACCACCACCTTCGCAGTATTCATTTGCCTAGGAGGAGCAACAATTTGTTGTGGTGGCGTAATGTCTGATGCGGACCGAACTCGATAAGGCTTATAGGTTCGGGTTTAATTTGGTCTAAAAAGCTTATCGGGTTGGTTTGACCTGAACCCGATAACCCGACATTGTTATTGGGTCGGGTTAGGGTGGAATTATTTATCTTATCGGGTTATCGGGTCATCCCGATAAGACCCGAAAAGGTGATATAATATGTTTTCAGCATAGTGTTCAAAGCTAATAAGCATAAAGTTTGCATGGGAATATTGGTTTGTTGTACTATTGCAACTGTATTTTTCCTTTGCAATAATTATTTCAACTTGGTGCTATCTGTTATTTTCTTGGCATATGATCTTTTGGCATGCTTATTGCTTAAACTATATTGTTGTAGTTGCAGGAGATTTTTTGCTTAGTAATGGTTGTATGTGAACTTGGTGTTTTGTATTATTGGTTTGCCATGAGCAAGTTAGTTGGAGGTTGATGAATTTTGTATATCATATATATGAATGGCCTGTGAAGTTCTTTTTCAAGGTACGAAATTTTGTATATGAAAAATAAAAATGGTTGTAATCTATTAATTCATGTGAAAAAATTTCAGTCCATGGTTTGCGTAAGTTAGACTATCATTGTTCTTTATATCAAATATAATATCACATGTAAATCTCCCAGTTAACATTTTTTGGTATAGGGAATTCATGGCAGTGCATTACATATATTACCTACTAGTTAATTTATGTAACATTAGGCTCCTCTTATATCTAACCCGAATGACCCGACCCGATATAACACGACCCGAATATCACCCGAACCTGATATCCTGTTTCCTTATTGGGTCGGGTTACGGGTTAGTTTGTTATAATTAAAACCCGATGCAACCCGACTCGACAAAACGACCCGATAACACCCCTAGATGCGGTTGTCTTTAAAGATCATCTTAATTTGCTAATCTATTTTTATATTGTCGCAGCAATAGTAAGATAATCTGATGTTTGAGTGATTTACAATCTATGATTTTTGAAGAAAGTTTCTAAGCATAATGACAAACAAGACATGTTGCAAAATGGATAAAGATGGTTTGTTAAAGTCTCTTGACTTAGGCCAAGAAAGTGTAAATAAGTAATTTCTTTTTGCCCAAATGATTATTTTTGTTGTAGCCTGTATGAAACTGATAATATTGAATAATCAGAAGCAAAATCTGTTTATCCAAAGATTAAAAACTGAATCAGTTCGAAATGAAAATCCAAACACTTTTATGTTATCTCCTTGGGATTTTAACTTGTCTGATCTGAATCTTTTTTAACTATAGGCACCATTGATGCTAAGGAGTTAAATGTTGTGATGAGGTATGACCTTCAATCCTGCCATAGCATGAAAATATTATGTGGGATTATGAGGTATTGAATTATGCTTACATTGATACCTTAACTTGATTTCATTTCAGGGCCTTGGGTTTTGAAATGCCGGGAGAGGTAATATCTAACTGCCAATGTTTTTCCTTTTTTTTCTTATTTCTAGAAAATTTCGTCTTCTTTTATTAAAATTACTCCCTACCAGCTATCTTCTTTACTCTCTTTTCCCAAGGAACTTGTGCCTCGATGATTATCTAAACGAAAAAATTCTATAGCATACAGTACTATAAAATGGCTCTGCTTCCACCAGATCGGTTGCCCCTTGTTTTCCTTTTCTTAGCTTACTGAATGTTGTTTTGCTGGAAAACGGTGCTATATGTGTAGCTCGTTTTTTTTGCTATTCGATTTCAAGTCATTCCTTCAGATTTTCATCTATCACACGTGTGAATGTCATGCTTCATTTCAGCAAATTTCCCAAATGATAGCGCACGCAGACAAAGATGGAGCG
>CM040241.1:11710894-11760362 GCA_022545495.1 Chrysanthemum lavandulifolium
CCCCACCGATCGGCCATATTCATCCCAAGGGGATTCTAGAACTTTCCCGACATCTAATTTCATTCTTAGTCCTTCTAGTTAATATTTAACGACCGTTAACCAAACCTCGTTAATTATTTAACTATCGTTATGTTTTATTTAGTGATTAATAATTAATAATAATAACGTTTTATTTATATTAATTATGTACATCAATTCTCATACGTAATGTGTGCAATCCCGAAGTCTCGAGTTCGAATCCGGACATACTATTATTTAAATATCCATTAAAACCTTTCACTTTCATCTTTACAGATAACATGCGTCTACTATTAGATATTGGGATTTTAATGATAAACGGTGAAATCAATTTAAGAAAAAATTATTGTAATTTATATATGTATTATGCATACCTTATCAATTGTGCTTTTGCAATGACATATTTGATTACATCTTCATCATCAGTTATCTTGTTAGCTGTGTATATGTGGTAGTTGTTCTCCAAATTGAATCCGGAAACTTGTACTTTCAAAACATAATGCTTGCTCAACATAACATATATTCGGGATCTAAATCCTATTCATGGTTAAAACTGTGTCAAATAGGCTATTAATATATTTGGTAAATTTCATTTAACATTTCAAGTTTTGAGATTCTAACCTTCCTTGCTTTTGATATTAGGTACCCACCAGAAGGGCACCGCCAAATCTGCCGCTCATCCAGCCAACCATCCCCGTAATCATGACACCAACTCCAACCAACCATCCTTCTATGAGCACATAGAAGTTTCTGTTACATGTCCCATCTCCTACAACTTGTATATCACGAACTCAAACTACGGTGATAAAAAATGAAATATCGAACAAACTACAGCGATAAAAAATGCAGTTCACTCTTAACTGAATTAAAACCCGATGAATTGATTGGTATAGTGGATGTTTTTAATTATAGACCGTATTTAATTTAGGGTGCTTTTTAATTTTATATAAGAGGGTAAGGAGTCATAACGTGGAACGGGTGTTATGGCCTAGTTCCAAGTGTTGGCTTGCGTTTTCCACTCCGAGGTTCATTGCATTACAAAGGCGTTAAAGAGGGCGTTGGTTTAGCAACTTGCATTGAAAAGCAAGATGAAAAAAAAAAGATAAAAGAAGTTCAATTCAGTCCCTCATATTTAAGAGTAACAGCTAGTTGCAGTTTTTTTTTTTCTTTTTAAAAATGTAGAAGATGAACTTTGATAAAAGAGAAAAGAAAGAATACCGATTTTTTTTTTTTTTTTTTTTTTGAGGCCTTTTAGATTGTAGAGTACTTCTAGGTCCATGTCTACCTTTTGCTTTAAGAAGACTTTTACTATACCATCATCTGTTCACATATCCCACCCACCACAAATTTCCATCTTCTTTAATCACTTTCAATATAATTCACACTAGTCAATACACTGCATAATCTTTTAACATGGCTCCTTCACCAGATTTATGTTTAGTTGGTAAAATATTTGCAGACAACCGTACTTTTAGCCGAGATGTCGTATCCTCCATAGTCAAAAGTAAGGAACCTCTGTACATTAGTTTCAAATATGAGAAATTAGGAGACTTTTGTTACTCTTGTGGTCGACTAGGTCATGATGTACTCTCATGTGGGTTTGACCGGGATGAAACCATATCTCGAGTTGGGGTTGGGATGCGTGCACTTCTGTTTAATCGCCCTATTACTACTTCGAGAAGCCAAAAGCCTCTTCATCAAACCCCGGGACAACCCTCAACACCTCGTACCCTTAATGACAAAATGTCAAATGACACCAATGACCAATCAACATCACCTATCGATCCCATACAAATCACTTCTCATGAACTTATATCCCATGTTGCCGCATCTTCGTTCATTGACCCTGCAGGCCCGACACAAAACACAGGTTCAGACACCATAAATGTGAACTTTAAACAAACCAACCCCATGCATAATTTTAGTACAACACCCATGCCAAGTAATATGTCTCGAAACCCAAAATTTGTGCCTACATATTTTGTAACAGAACCTAGTGATAGCCCCCCAAGTAGCCCAACAGAAAATGATTCGTTAATAGTTAAACCTTTAGCAATTGCAGATGACATAGGCATCATTGAGGAGAATTTATCGAAGTTTTCTGTTAAAAGAAAACCATATGCCTCTCCGCCTAGTCCACCTGTCAAAAAAAGAAGCAAACAACAACAAAATTTTCAATCAGTCTCACCCAATTCTAGTAGCCAATCCGTTAAACACATTGTTCCTACTCGCTTAAGACGGAGTTTTTGTAAAGATACAAGCCCCAAAGTCAACCCAAAGAATGTTCCTCCATCTATAGAAACTCAGTTAAACAATCTCGTAGATGTACCTGTTGAGATTATGTCTGTTGATGATGCATCTGTTTCGAATGTGGGTGTGGTGGCTGCCCCGGATCAGCCACAAGCGCCATATTAGTCCTAACGTGGAATTGTCAGGGAGTTGTGCGACCCCTGACAGTTTCGAATTTGCGAGAACTCTGTCGAGCTCATCGCCCGGATGTAGTTTTCTTAATGGAAACAAAGAATAAAGAACGATATTTAGAATCTTTACGTCGATCACTCTCTTTTACTGGTTTCTTTTATGTTAATCCGATCGGACTTTCAGGAGGTTTAGCTTTATGGCGGAAAGATAACATCACTTCAACTATTGTAAATGGTAATAAAAACATAATTCTGGTAGATGGGATTTATATGGTTCCCTCTGTCTCATGGCGAGCTTGTTTTATCTATGGTCCACATGACCGTCGTGATAGAAAGCTTCTTTGGCAACAAATTTCACATCTTGCGTTATCAGCTTCTTTCCCCTTTCTTGTTATAGGTGACTTTAATTTAATTGGGGACGCTGCGGATAAGCATGGAGGTTCTTCAAATACTAGTAGCCGAATTGAGGAATTCCAATCTCTTCTTTCAACATCAGAACTGTTTGAACTCCCGTTTAAAGGTCTGAACTACACATGGGACAATAATAGAGCTGATAAGGCTAATATACGGGAGCGAATTAATCGAGCTCTTGCCAATGAGACGCTCCTTGTAACTTTCCCATTTCAGACTCTCACGCATCAGCCCATTATTGGCAGTGATCATGCTCCTCTTTTATACAATACATGCCCAGTACAAAAAAAGAGGCGGAAAGGTTTTCGTTTTTAGTCCATGTGGACGTTAGAAGCTGGTTGTGAAGATACTGTTCATAACGCGTGGTCTGATATCTCTTCATCAAATTTCATTGCTAGCCTTGAGCTGAATCTCATTCATTGTGCTAAGGATTTAACTTCTTGGAGTCGCAAGAATTTTCGAAATAACAAGAAGGTCATTGAGGAGCTTACAAATGAGTTGAGGCTTGTTCTAACAATGCAAGAAAAAGACTTTTGCGAAAAAAATTAGAAGAAACATGGTGTAAAGAAGAAATGTTTTGGCACCAACGTTCAAGAGTGAATTGGATTAAACTCGGTGACCAGAACACCCGTTTTTTCCACCTGTCAACGATACACAGGAGCCAATGAAATGCAATCAATATATTAAAAGATGAAAATGGTCACTGGGTAGATGACCCGGTAGCCCTTAACACCTTGATCCTAGATCATTTTACGTCCATTTACACATCTGTTGGTGTTAGGGAATTTGGTGATGTATTGGATGTTATTCAACCCGTAGTCACTGAGCATATGAACGCTTCTTTAGAAGATACGGTTGCTAACTATGAAATTGTTCGTGCGGTAAAGCAATTAGGAGCGTATAAGTCGCCAGGTAAAGATGGGTTTCCAGGTTTATTTTTTAAGAAATATTGGCCAATAGTTGGTAATTCGGTTTGTAATGCTGTAAAGCAATTTTTTGTAACTGGATTTATGCCATCTTCTCTTAATAAAACTCTTGTTGTGCTTATTCCAAAAATTCCAGCACCAGAACAGGTTGGTCACTTCCGTCCCATTAGTCTATGCAATTTTGTGTATCGTATTATTAGCAAAATCATGGCCAACAGGCTTAAACCTTTTATACATCGTATCATCTCCCCGCAACAATCTGCCTTCATACCTGGTAGGCTTATCCACTAGGTTGCACGGACACTCCTAAAAACTCGAAGTGTCGGTGTCGGACACGTGTCGGACACGGACACGGCTCGGACACGGCTCGGACACGTGTCGGACACGCACGTGCCGTGTCCCACGTGCGATTTGAGCTGGACACGTTTTTGGACACGGGTCGGACACGGATCATCAATAAATAAGAAAAAAAATACCCAAAAGTTGTATCTTTCTCTCTGCTATCCAAAGGACGCTCCTTTCCCATCTTCTACTGGACGATTTATCATTCTCTTTCACATGATTCACACAGGTAATGATTCACACGATTATCATTCTCTTTCCATCCTTTAATTTGAATCTTTGTCTCTTCAACCTTCATATCTCTCTAGGAATTAGGGAATAGGAATTCCGAATTAGGGATTTAGATTTGTTGAATTAGGGATTTTGATTTGTTGAATGAATTAGGGATCGAAGTGGTGAGATCTGTTTTGCTTTCAAGTATATATCACTTTTATAAAGTGAGAAACACTGTGACAGTAATAAAGTATATGAATATTGTTTGGTGACACTTTTGTCTTTGACTCTTTTCTAATATTGATCGAAGTAATTAGATAGTGGTGACACTGTGACAGTAATACTAGAATATTTTGTCTTTGACTCTTTTCTAATAGACAAAGTCTAAATATGAATATTGTTTGGTTTGCACTTTGCAGATTATTAATAGACTTTTAGTCTTTTAGACACTAAACAATGAGCACCGAAGACACTAAACAACCTCTTTGGAAGTATGTTGTTGTTGGAGAGAAGATTAGTGGAGGAGGAAATGTTCGGTTTACGTGTAACTATTGCAATAGAATATTTACGGGTTCTTATTTTCGCGTAAAAAGTCATTTACTAAAGATTAGTGGTACCGGAGTTTCTAAATGTAACATGGTAACTTCTGAAGACTTGGTTAAGATGCAAAGAGAACAAGGAGAGTATGAAACAAGGACGGCTAAACAAGTACCTAAACAAGTACCACTTCCACCATCTAATAGTCGAACTAATTCTTTTTCATCATCCGCTTCTACGGGAACTTCAATGGGAACTCGCCTTCAAGGTCATGATCCACTCCCAAACAAAAGAAAGAAGGTAACGGGTGACACCCCTCTTGAGATGGCTTTCAATTTACAAGCTCGACAAGATTTAGATTCAGAGATTGCAAGAATGTTCTATTCATCGGGTTTGGCATTTTCTCTTGCCAAAAATCCGTACTACATTAGCTCATACACTAGAGCCGCTAATAGCAAACATCTTGCTGGTTATGTTCCTCCTGGTTATAATGCTTTGAGAACCTCGCTTTTAGTAAAGGAAAGACGACACATTGAAGGGTTGCTTGAACCTCTTAAGATGGCTTGGAAGGAAAAAGGTGTGAGCATTGTTAGTGATGGGTGGACAGATGCTCAAAGAAGGCCAATTATCAATTTTATGGCGGCTAGTGAAGGTGGTCCAATGTTCTTACAAGCGGTCAATTGTGAGGGTAAATACAAAGATAAGCACTTCATTTTCAACTTACTCAAAGAAGTTATTTTATCAGTTGGCCCTCAAAATGTAGTTCAAGTGATTACAGATAATGCACCTGTGTGTAGGAGTGCGGGGTTGTTAATTGAAAACCAGTTTAGTCATATTTTTTGGACTCCGTGTGTGGTGCATACATTGAATCTTGCTTTGAAAAATATTTGTGCTGCAAAGGATACAGAAGCGAATGCAGAAACATATGAAGAGTGTAGTTGGATTACAGTGGTTATTGGAGAAGTAATGGCTATTAAGAACTTCATTGTGAATCATTCTATGCGATTGTCAATGTTTAATGCTAATTCACAGTTGAAGTTGCTTTCAGTTGCAGAGACTCGTTTTGCTTCTAGCATTATCATGCTTAAAAGATTTAAGCTTATCAAGCAAGGGCTTTTGAATATGGTAATTAGCCCAAATTGGGCAAACTATAGGGAGGATGATGTTCAAAAAGCAGCTTTGGTCAAGGAGAAGATATTGGACGATTTGTGGTGGGATAAGATTGATTACATTATTGATTTCACAGAGCCTATATATGAGATGTTAAGGAAGGCGGATACCGATAGACCATGTCTTCACTTGGTGTATGATTGGTGGGATTCTATGATAGAGAAGGTGAAAGTGGTTATCTACCACCATGAAGGAAAACGAGATGATGAAGATTCTGACTTTTACTCTATTGTGCACACTATACTAGTGGATCGTTGGGCCAAAAGCAACACACCTCTTCATTGCTTGGCTCACTCTTTGAACCCTAGGTACTGTTCATGTCATAACTTTTATTTTATTATTTGCATATTTTATATATTAATATTCTACTATATGTCTATATATAATTGTAAAAATATTGATGTAGATATTATAGTGCTGAATGGCTTAACGAGTCTCCCAATCGGGTTCCCCCACATAAGGATAAAGAGATTTCTGATGAAAGGCTTAATTGTTTTCTGAATAATTTTCCTTCCCCACTTGAGCGTAAACAAGCCCACACGGAGTTTGCCAAGTTCTCAGGAGCTGTGAGGGAGTTTGCCAGTACTGATTCGATTAGTAATCGTGGATGTTTGGATCCCGATTTGTGGTGGATTACATATGGATCTTCAACTCCATTGCTTCAAAATTTAGCATTGAAATTACTTGGGCAACCTTGTTCATCCTCATGTTGTGAGAGAAATTGGAGTACATATTCTTTCATAAACTCTTTGCTTAGGAACAAGATTACACCCCAAAGAGGCGAAGACTTAGTTTTTGTGCATTCAAATCTTCGTCTTCTATCAAGGCAATCTCCCGACTACATAAAAGGTGAGAGTAGCATGTGGGATTTGGGAGGAGATGGATTTGACACTTTAGATGATGTTGGGATACTTGGAATGGCCAACCTTTCTCTTGATGAGCCGGAAATGGAAGCAATGTTATTCACAACGGATGATATAGTTGATGATGAAGATAACTAGCTAGTTGGCTATTTAGCTTTGAAACCATGTTTTTACTATTTTGCTTTGTTATGACTTTATGAATGTACTCTTAAATTTGGCTATGAAACATGGTATTTCATTTGATTTTAATGTTTTATACATGTTTTTATACATACATAAGTATATATATATATTTATATATATATATATAAATTCCCGTGTCCATGCCGTGTCCGTGTCCTATATTTTTAGACTTTGCCGTATCGCCGTGTCCGTGTCGTGTCCGTGTCCGTGTCCGTGTCCGTGTCCGTGCAACCTAGTCTACCACCATGAAGGAAAACGAGATGATGAAGATTCTGACTTTTACTCTATTGTGCACACTATACTAGTGGATCGTTGGGCCAAAAGCAACACACCTCTTAATTGCTTGGCTCACTCTTTGAACCTAGGTACTGTTCATGTCATAACTTTTATTTTATTATTTGCATATTTTATATATTAATATTCTACTATATGTCTATATATAATTGTAAGAATATTGATGTAGATATATAGTGCTGAATGGCTTAACGAGTCTCCCAATCGGGTTCCCCCACATAAGGATAAAGAGATTTCTGATGAAAGGCTTAATTGTTTTCTGAAATATTTTCCTTCCCCACTTGAGCGTAAACAAGCCCACACGGAGTTTGCCAAGTTCTCAGGAGCTGTGAGGGAGTTTGCCAGTACTGATTCGATTAGTAATCGTGGATGTTTGGATCCCGATTTGTGGTGGATTACATTTGGATCTTCAACTCCATTGCTTCAAAGTTTAGCATTGAAATTACTTGGGCAACCTTGTTCATCCTCATGTTGTGAGAGAAATTGGAGTACATATTCTTTCATAAACTCTTTGCTTAGGAACAAGATTACACCCCAAAGAGGCGAAGACTTAGTTTTTGTGCATTCAAATCATCGTCTTCTATCAAGGCAATCTCCCGACTACATAAAAGGTGAGAGTAGCATGTGGGATTTGGGAGGAGATGGATTTGACAATTTAGATGATGTTGGGATACTTGGAATGGCCAACCTTTCTCTTGATGAGCCGGAAATGGAAGCAATGTTATTCACAACGGATGATATAGTTGATGATGAAGATAACTAGCTAGTTGGCTATTTAGCTTTGAAACCATGTTTTTACTATTTTGCTTTGTTATGACTTTATGAATGTACTCTTAAATTTGGCTATGAAACATGGTATTTCATTTGATTTTAATGTTTTATACATGTTTTTATACATACATAAGTATATATATATTTATATATATATATATATTATATATATATATATATATATATATAAATTCCCGTGTCCATGCCGTGTCCGTGTCCTATATTTTTAGACTTTGCCGTATCGCCGTGTCCGTGTCCGTGTCCGTGTCCGTGTCCGTGTCCGTGCAACCTAGCTTATCCAGGATAGCATGGTGATTGCTAATGAAGCTTTTCATTATATTCGGCACAAGAATAAAGGCAACTGTTAGTGCAAATATTACGATATTTAATCTATACATTCTCATTTGTTTTGTTGATGACAAACATGTAACTTGTAATACATAACGTAAAATGTATAGGTTACTTGTAATTAGATTTTGTCTCAACACCTCTCGACGACTCAAGTTCTTGTATGCTACAACACAGGTTCGTACATGTTTGTTATGTTGCGTTATGATCAAACCCCCAACAAACCATTAAAACATGTTTAGTTAAATAGTTTATGTATAACAACTAGTGTTTACATATTTGGGTAAAATATACACATAACTAGTATGTAGTATATTGAGTGTTTACATATTTGGGTAAAATATACACATAACTAGTATGTAATATATTGGGTAATATAAATGGGTAGAAACTTAAGTATCACAACCCATTGACCAAATACATTGAATGTATTTGGGTACAACCCAAAGTCCATGGAGCTTGACCCATAACCCATTGCATGACATCATGCTTATATCATATATGGATAATATCCATAACCCATGGTATTGAACCATACCCATGTGACTAGGTGCATTGCACACATAAGATACATTGTATCTAGTAAAAGACCCATGGATCAACCCATAACCAAAATACCCATGGGTAAAAGGGAGCGTCCTACGGATCCCTCAAGGGAGGGATCCGTGGGATCCGGGGAACAGTGGCTAGTTTTCTTCTATAAATAGTGAGCCATTTCTTCATTGTTGAAAACACCTTCACACATAGTGACCCTCCAAAGCAAGCTTAGAGATCTTGCTTCCTTACCTACTGAAGTGATCACCCATCACAAGATACAAGCACATGAAGATCTTCTACAACAAGCTTGGGAAACTTGTCATCTTCATTCATAGAAGACTAATTACATCTTCTTTGTGTCCTTGATGTTTGGTTTAGGATTTCATATCCATTAGACACATTGTCTTGGATATTGTCTAGTATCATATTCTTGTATCTATGATTAGACTAGATGGTTTATGTGTTTGTGCCATAAAACACAAGGTTTGTTATGTTGGGCCACAAAACATAACGGGTGTCATAGATGTGTCAAAGGCATTAGTGAAGAGTGCCGAAGATCCGTGTTGAAGGCATTAGTGAAAGGTGCTGAAGGATCGTGTCAATGGCATTAGTAAAAGATGCCTAGGGTGTACATTCGATATGGTGTGTTTCGATGTACAAGATAGAGTAGTATTGGATCCAAGGATATTGATATCCTTGATGGTGTTGTAATAAGGAGTTGGTCTCCTTTGGAGTGTAGGTGTAGTGTTGGGTAGTAGTTCCTCCTTTGTAATGGAACTGGGTACTTAGCCTAGTACCGGATAAAGGGTAGGCGAAGTTGTGATAGGATTAGTTCTCCTTGGAGTGAAAGAACTCGGTGGTTAGCCTAGCACCGTATAAAGGGTAGGCGACGTACTGGTAGGTGTGGTTCACCTTGGTGTGAAAGAACTCGGTATTTATCTTTGTACCGGAAAAAGGTGTAAGCAACGTTGTGAAGGCTTCTCCGCCATAAGGAGTTGGTGTAGTGATTACGAACTCTTGAGTAGGTGACTCGGTCCTTGTAGCTGAACCACTATAAATCCTCGTGTTGGTTTGTTGTAACCACTCGTAAATTCCCCTACCGATTTTCGCGGCTATATTTTTTTTTCTTCTTCGTTTCGAACTTTAAACACGACAAGTCACGAAATATTTTTCACCTCGACCTCGATAATAAAAACTTTATATAATAATTAGATAATAAACTTTTATATTTTTATTTTCTACCGGGTCTGTAAGCTCAACACTACCCGACCTCTATTCTTTGTCTTTTGGGCTCCCGTCTTAACGCAAGTCCATAGTTCTAATCACCATCTCGATGTATGTAACACTAATATGTATAAAGATCATAGAGATGAGTGTGTTTGGATGGGATTGCCGGCGTGGCAACTACTGTATTTCTTTGTAAGGTCATTGTTTTTCTTTTTTTTTCTATCTTTGACACATTAGTTTGTTGTAAAAATGTATATAACTGCTCAAAAAGTTGATCAACTAGACTTAGGAGGTGTTTATTTTTCTCTTATCTTAACTACATATAATGTAAAAATTAATTTTTATTGAAAGTGAAAAAGTAATGATTCTCAAGGGGTGGGAGGATTGGATGGCCGAGATTAATCAGAGTCAAGTGTGTTTGGGTGAGATCGTTGGCGTGGTAAATACAAAAGGAAATAAATCAATTAGTTGTTTGTAATTTTAATGTTTTTCTTAGGAAAAATGATTGTTTGTTGTTCCTTGTTACTATTTTATAAAACTAAATATCCATGTTTTGAACATCTGATAATCACACTTAGGAAACTTAATAAGAAACAGTGTTTGGCAACCGTTTTTGAAAAATAGTGTTTAGCCACCAGGGGTTTAGCTTTTGAATTTTGTTTAAACACTCCTATTGGAAACACGCTAAGTAGATGTCTCCTATTGGAAACACGCTAAGTAGTTGTGTTTAGCTTTTATGTCAATCTACATTTTATAATACTCTTGCAACTACGATATACAATATATGTGTAGTCTTCCATATCCCAAGTCTTTTTAGAAGTATCCTGTGATCCAGTATACATGAAAAATAGTTATTATCAATCAAATTGTCTTGGCCAAGCTTGGAAGGAATATGTGGATAATAGACCATAGGTTGCATAATTAGCGTTAAAACCCTATCCCAAGTCTTCTTAAAAGTCTTCGGTGATTATAGACCATAGGTGATGCTAGTCTTGCCGTGCAAATTGGGTTGCATGATTAATGTCACAATGAAATTTAAATGTCGTCTTCCAAATCAAATCTCAAGTCTTCTTTAAAGTCTTCTTTGAGTATACATACAAACTAGTTATTATCAATCAAATATTTTAGCTTTAACACAGCAAAAAATTATTAAAATATATCACTAAGATAGGATAGGATATGGAATGAAAGCCACCTATAGAATATTACGCGGTGAGGCTTATGGCCAGTTGACTTCTTAAACTATATCAAACGTTCCCTACAAACGAGTAAATCAAGAATCCAGTTATCATAAACTAAATTTAAGACCAAATCAAAATTCATTTTTAAATAGTTTAACTGATCACCCTAATCAAGCCTCCATGAACGACGCCTCTTTTTGGATAGTTAAGGTCATTGATGATCTCCTGCCTGTGTAGCTGTGCAGATGATACTAGTGAGTAGTGCCTTGTACCTGGTCACTTGTGGCCAATCCATTGAAGCAACCACCTATAATATAAAACAGAAAACAAGCTTCTAAGAACTTAAATGTGTAGTGCCTTGTACCTACATAGTTACCCGTTTGACCCGCTTGGGATAAGATGCACCAATATTAATCTACATATTTTGAATAAAACTATATAACAAGCCCGGTTGATCACATAATCATCTTAATATTGCAATAGAACACTTTGGGAACTTTGAAGTTTCATCACTAAACTATGACCCGTTTGGCTCATTTTGAAAGGCAATGTTTGTCTAAGCAGTGATCTTATGAAAATTCCCTTATATAAGCTGATAAGCCCAAGCTTACAAGCCTATCCAAACACTAAAATAGGCTTATTTAAGTTATAAAATTTACTTGAATAAACTCAGATCAACCAATAAGCTTATTTAAGTCAAATGGTCAAATAACCTTTAAACATAGTACAAATAAAGTACCCAAAAACAACTGAACCGACAACAGCTATAGAAGGGCTGGAATCCTCTCCAGGCTGAGGATGAGTAACTTCAGCTCCAAAGAACAGATAGTAGAACCTATCCATAACCTTATTCATCTGGCGAACACGGTCGAGCCGTAGCCATCACACCAGAAGTATTTTTTTTAATAACTAAGCACTTATACTTTCTTACAAAATATGAAAATTTTCCATACTCTTCATTTAAATATATTAATTCGTCTTTGTCAAGCTGAGAAGGAATGGGTGGATGATAGACCATAGGTGATGCTAGTCGTGATACTTGGGTTGCATGATTGATATGTTACAATGAAATCTTAAAAGTCTTCTCTTAAAAAGTTAAAATATATTAAATAAACGCTATCACTATTTTTAAAATGATGAACGTTTAAAACCTAAAACGTACGTTTAAATAAAATTACGTAAACGTACAAATAAAAACGTAAAATCTAAGAATTAAAAGACCTAAAAATATGAAAATAACATTTTTGAAATCCTAAAAATAAAAGAAAATTATTAGAAAAAGAAAATTATTTTAAAACTATTTAATTAATTATTATTAATTAAAAACTATTTTAACTATTTAATAAATACTCTAAAATAGAAGAAAATACAAAATAAGGCTAGAAAAATAAACTTATGATTCTGAAAAATCTAAAATACTATAAAACTAATTTTAAAATTAAAAATATATTTCACACTTTTAATTTAATTATTACTAATTAATAACTATTTAAAATACACTTAAATACTAGAAAATACAAAATAAACTTGGAAAAATAAAATTTAAACTTTGAAAAATCTAAAATATGATAAAACTAATTTTAAAACAGAAAAGAAATTTTTTATGCTTTTTATATATTTATTATTAATTTAAAACTATTATTAATTACTAAAAACTATTATTATTTATTAAAAATAATAAATGAAAGAAGAAAAATCTGAAACTTTTTACAAAATTCTAAAATAAATAAATGAAGCCAAGAAAAATATAAAAACTATATGCTATTAACAAAAATAAGCTAATAAGCAAATAAGCTTTTAAGGAAAAGCTATCACTTAGCTTAAAAAGGAGCTTTTTGGTTTTTTCTGTTTCTGGACTAAACATAGACTGATATAATACATATTTAATGAAAAAAAAACTTTACAAACTTGAAAACAAGCAATATAAGAGCTTATGAGTCCAACAGTTAAGCTTTTGGCTTGACTGTTGGAGCTCAAGCTTGGAATAAGCTCTAAATAAGCTATACATTGGAAACAAAAGGCAAAATAAGATATATACCAGTCCAATGGATCATTATAAACAAGGAAATTGGACTATGATAGTGTGAGCTTATGGTTTAGACAGTCAAGCTACAAGCTTGACTTGGATGGAATTGAGGCTTCAAGGAGCCTGTAATAAGCTCCCCACTGATAAGTGAAAGAAACATAATATGTATACAATTTATATTAACAAGTATGAACAAGCTAGTGCACTGGCAATCCCCCATAAGCTTGAAATAAGCTCATAAGCTCTAACAGATACACAGAACCAAACACCCCTGCTACTATTTGTAATGGTCATTTAAGCTGATAGAATAAGCTTGAAATACCAAAATGAGAATTGAAATAGCAATATGGGTTGGTTGGGTTTCCAAAAAGCTAAAAATCAACATGTGAGGTTCACAGATGAGCTTAATAGAAGCTTATGAAAATGCTATTATTTCACTGAATTCTCAGTGAATACTGAGAAATGGGACAACCAAAAAGCTAGATGCAGCCTTGCTTAACAAGCTGCAAAATCTAATTTAAGCATAGGAACCTATAGTCTAGTGGGTTAGCTTCCAAAAGAAACTAAAATCACTAGCTAAGTCCTAGGAATAAGCTTTTGGCTTGCTTATGAAGAAGCTATGAGTTCACTGATTTCTTAGTGTACTCAGTGAATTGGTGATAAGTACAAGCTCCTTGCAGACCTTATTAAAGATGCAAGGTGGAATTTAAGTGCTGGATCATTAAGTTGGGTAGATCAGCTTTACAAAAGACTAAACTACACAAGCTCATGACCATAAATGAGCTTATTAGAGCTATAGGTAATGGTGCAAGTCCAAACAGTTGGACTGTTGAGAGTGGGCAAACTATAAGCTCTAAAGACTTATCAAATAAGCTCATAAGAGCTCAACCATCACTAAGACATTGAGTATGATAGATTGGCCTCACAAGAAGCTAAAAATCACAAGCTCAAGCTAAGTGGGGAACTTTTCATGAACTAGGAAAAACAACTCACTTCACTGTTTGCTTCAGTGAAGTGAGCTTGGTTGGGGACAAAAAGGTGGGAAGGATTAAGCTATGCAAATAAGCTGAAAATGTAAAAACAATAATACAAATAGTAAAAAGGCCACACAGGCAACATAAAGAAGCTAAGTACACAAGCTATGGTCAAATCCACAAGCTTTTGCAAGCTTGTGAACTTGACAGGCCTAGCCATGGTGCAGGGCATGTTTTTAAACAGGTAGCTAAAATAAGCTGGGAAATAAGTACTTAAAAAGCTGAGAAATGACAAACTAGTATTTTTCTAATTAATATGAGCAACTAAATTTAACTATCCCAAAATATGAAAAGCTAAATCTTAGTAAATAACACACACTTAAATTCTATAATTTATTCAAAAACGACTAAGGTGAAAATTTGACTTTAACTAAAAACTGAAAAGGTTGACTAAAGTGAATTTAAATCTTAAATTACTACTTAAACATGTTATATTAAGCTATAATAAAACTGAATTAAGTTAACTTATCAACTTTTAGGCTAATATTATGGAAATAGACTTGAAAACTTAAACAGACAAGAATTAGAAAAGACTAAAAGGCAATTTTGACTTTTAACTATATAAGGACTGAATTTGTTGATTTAACTAAGCTATATAATACTAAAGTGATAAGAAACAACAATAAATAACAACACAACAAGCCTGGACTGCTAGTTTATCAGCAAATCCAAACAGTCCTTTAAAAGGAATTAAATTGGACTTTTCATAACATCTAACTGTATAAATAGAATTTAACAAATCCAGAGGATTAAGTGTGTCAAACCCAACCTTTTTCAACCTAAACCAATAGTCACAAGAGTCTAGGTCTATGATTTCCAAAATCAAGCATATTGGCAGTCAAAATGTAATTCCAAGCCACAATGAATTCCAAAACATAAACACCTAATTTAAAGCTATAATATCACTATATAATAACAAAGAAACACAGAAACATAAAAATCATAGCATATAAGTCAGTAAAACAGTAAAATGCAAAAGATGGTAAAAATGGAACTCACAAGTGATCAGGAAAAAAACTGAGTACCAAGGCTTAAAAACCACTCCTAGCTTGTTGTCAATAAGCTAGAAACCAGAAACCCATCCAGCTTAGCTTCTATTTCTCAGAACTGCTTATGAGACCACATGATGATTTCCATTGACTTTTATTGATTTTTTACTTTTCTGAATTTAAAAGACTAAATTTGTTTAATGAATCTACAAGCTTAATGAGCTTTTGTCAGAAGCTTATATGAGCTATAGAATCCACTAAACAACTAGTTAACATGGAATTAAAATAATCTTGAAAATTAAAGTAATTTAAGCAAAATTTGGAAACTGGAATTAAACTGAAATTAAACTGACATTAAAGTTCCATTACACTATTTTAAAGTAAATTACAACATAAAAACTGTAAAAGACATTTAATAAAACATGTAAAATTATACTACGTGAACAATGGTAAAACCAAAGTTGAGTCTTCTCTTGGTCTCTATTCTTATTTATTGACATAATTCACTCTTTGTCGACTTCTGATCATATCCCACTTGACTTCTTCTCTTGAATTCATCCAAATGGTACACTTGGCATTTTGGCGGGAAAGTCTTAGAAGCAGGTTATGTGCATTAATTGAGCTTTGGTTGTTTGTGTAGGTGGAGGGGGATGTAATCAAGTGTTAGGAGGTAGTGTGGAAAGGTGGAAGTGAGCAGGTGGAGGTAATGGAGTGGATACAGGTGTTAGGGGGGAAGGGGATGAACAGTGGCACGCGGGTTCTTTTATTTTAAATTTCAGGTTTGGGTTTGGACTGTTTTTGGGCTTGGACTTGGGTTAATATTTAACAAAGGGTCCGTATAGTTTTATTAGTGTAATAAGCCCAAGGACCAAAAGTGAAAACTGCCAAACTTGAGGGACCTATTATGCCATCATTCCAAACTTCCTTTGAAGGGCCAAACCTGCCATTTATATAAACACAAGGACCAATATTGTTAATTAAAACATTTTAAAGCTTAAAAGGACCATTTGTGTAAATTTTGGATTCTTGGGGGACTAAAGTGTAAATTCCCAAAAGTTATCAAAAGTGTTCCAATTTGTAAGTTCATGAATAGTACAAGGGTATATTTTGTAAAATTTCCATTTTTGAATACCCAGGGACCATTTTTGCCTATTTTGTAACTTGAAGGGTAAAAGTTGCCATTTTGTGTAAACTTTCATCCAGGGATCTTTTGTGAATATTTTTGGTTTCCCAAGGACTTAAGTTGACTTTTATTTCATTTTGAAACTTCAGGGACTAGTTTTGCCATTTTGTGTAACTCCAGGGACTGAAAACGACAATTGTTGTGAAATTGATCATTTTTCACTTGTTTTTCAATCTTTTGTACCTGAATCACATAAAAACACATTTAAATGATATTTATAACATTTTGTGAGTCATTTGTGTGTTTTTGGTTGTTTTGTGGGTTTAAATAGTATAAAATATATGTGTAATTAGACACATATCACATAACTCAACATAAAAGCTAAAGCCAGTTCATATCCTAAATTCATACCAGAACATACGCATCCAACAAGGGTAGTTACACCATCACTTATTGTCAAATACTAACAAGCCACAAACATCAAAAGCAATCTCAAATCCATGTCCTATATAAAAAAAACATCCAATCTCAAGATATCTAAACCGAAAAGCTAAACATCATAACTCAACAATCCAAGCTAACCCGGTTCATATCCTAAATTCATACCACATTTTCTCAAAACACAAAGATTCACCCCATTTACACACGCAACATAAAAATCCAACAAGGGTAGTTACATAGTTACACCATCACTTATCATCAAATACTAACAAGAGGTAAGCATCAAAAGCAATCTTAAACCCATATAAAAACAACTCAAATCTTAAAAAACATTCATAGGCTTAGCAAAATCTCGAAACCAAAACCCGAAAAATCAATCAATTAACAATTAAAGCTTCAAAATCTAAGCTCGCAAGAGCATCAACAAATCTCACCATTATCTAAACATCATTTACAGCAAAATCTAAAAAATAATCAACCTAAAAATAAATTCTAGCTTTTTCTTCTACAAACAATCATAAGAACTTTTCAACAAACATCTAGTCAATACTCGGTGAAAAATGAGCTAATTTATGGGTTTTCAAGTATGTATACCTATCAAGAACACACATACTTAACAAAGATAACGCCTTTAGATATGTGGTTCTTATCTCGAGGCAGAACAAGGCTACATACATTATATTGGCTTCAATCATGCCCAAATGATACTAAGATGATGTAATATATCAGGATATCCTTACGCTTAACTTATGCATTTATTCATTATCAAAAAAACCCCTATTCCCCAAATAACTAATAAGCACTTTGGCATAAGCTCACCCAGCCTGTAAGTTCGTTATACAAGCTTACCCAAACACCCCCTAAATCCCATATTCCCGTGAAAGTTATCTCTCTCTCACAAACTCACGCTGCTCTACACATGATAATTAGGAAAAATACAAATACATCACAACGTATAAGCTTTGTACCTCTTTTTTATAGCCAATAGCTTATTAACCAAAAACCAATGTCACCAAATCTCTCATTTCTTCAAACTTCGACTACCAAACAGTTTTGAAGTTAAATTAGAGGGTTAGGGTTTTTAATTTTCATAAAATTGGGGATTTTGTTTAAATTGATAAAGGGTTTCTGTTTCGTTTGTGTTTGCTGGTGGCTGCGGGAGATGGTTGTTAGAAATTGTTTCAGAAAATGGATAATGAGGAAAGAGGTTGAAGGTTCGTGTATTAGTTTAGTGTATTTTGTTAGTATCAAACTAGTTTTAATACCCGTGCACGCATGGGGCTTATACATAAAATTTTAGTTAAAGTATTAATTTTGCAATTGTCAATGAAATTAATTTTTCAATTCTTAATGAATTTTTTTTGTTTGTTTTGATGTGCTGTTGGCTAGTGTGGATATGATCAGATCCGTGGTCCATGTGTATAAATCACTTGATGGATTTCTTGGTCTTAGGATGGGTTAAATAAGGTTGGAATTTTATACTCATAACAATTATATATAAAACAAATACATCATCAAAGCAAGCGGGAAGACTATAGGAATAATATATGTAATTAATTAACCAAACAAGAAAGTGCGTGCCTTTTAGCAATTCAAGCAATCAAACGATTATGTGATCAAGTAACAAAACCCAAAACCCTAAACTAGGGTTTATACAAATCGTCAACCCAAATAAATCGACCACCAGGAATACAAGCTCAAGTGTGCTTGCTCTTAGTTCTTGTACACACGTACTAATAGCGATTTGATGTGGAGAAGCTAGTTCCTTGAATCACTAATACCAAACACTTTTCTTTGAGCTAAGACAAAATCGAAACACCCTTGGGTTAGGGTATTCGACCGGCCACACAAAGAGGAGAGGAGAAGGAGAAGAAATTAGGTTATTGGTGATCCAAGATTAGGTTATGAATGAATACAATGAATTGTATTTATAGGTAACTTATCTTGGTGACCAAGTTAGAGTGGGATTAGGTTTGGAAACCCCCACCGATCGGCCATATTCATCCCAAGGGATTCTAGAACTTTCCGACATCTAATTTCATTCTTAGTCCTTCTAGTTAATATTTAACGACCGTTAACCAAACCTCGTTAATTATTTAACTATCGTTATGTTTTATTTAGTGATTAATAATTAATAATAATAACGTTTTATTTATATTAATTATGTACATCAATTCTCATACGTAATGTGTGCAATCCAAGTCTCGAGTTCGAATCCGGACATACTATTATTTAAATATCCATTAAAACCTTCGGCTCCACTTGGATATTACTAAATATAGTAATGACATTGAGTGAGTCTAGCTTTCACACACCACGCGCCCCGGATCGAATCGAGCATGGTCTCCTGGAAAAACCATTTAATGATTCATCATTTTTACTTATCCTTTTGTTACTAATACTACATTAACTATGAATATGGATCAAGTCATTTCATAAGTTAATATTACATTTCTCGTTGTATATGATTGAACAAGATTACCAAATCATCGAGCGTATTCGGATAGATCTTGGGTATGGCCATACAAACATCTTGTCAACCCTACGAGGGGCCCAAATATAGTATTATGCTTTGAAACAAATTCAAAGGAACAAATTCTCTTGACTACAAACATAACTCATGAATTTTGCAACACTTAGAAAATAGCCCTTATAACTACCGATTCTGGATAGCGTTAGACTATCTTACACAAATGCACTACATTCATATCGGTTATCCGGTATCTCAAGTGCGAGGATAAACACTTCATGATATACTTAATGATAAAATCCAAAAGTATCATCATGTAAAGTTGGGATGAGTCCTATATTCAATTCATTGAATATCATGTGAATCTGGTATGTCCCGCATCAATATACTTTAAAAGTATATTCTACCAAAACTCAGTTTGTCTTAATTCAATGACATTCCCACATCAATAATTGACAACGGACTATTTAGAATAACATAAGTTACTCACGGATTAAACATGCAAATATAGGATATAATATTAAGAAAATGAAAATAAACATAAACAACTATTTTATTTCATTAAATTAATATTTGTTCATAACATCCTTTATCCAAATACTAATCACGGATATGCATGAAACTATTAGCTAAGCGAAGTCCTATCCCATCGGCATGGTCGATAAGTTTATCTTTTGGCAAAGGCTTCGTAAAGGGATCACTAGATTTTCATCTGTATGAACTTTGAGTAGATTGATTTCACCTATGTCAACTTGTTCTCGAACATAGTGATATCGACGAGGAAAATGTCCGCGCCCTTCATGACTCCGGGCTCATTGGCAAATGTTATTGCGAGAGTTGTCACAATACACATTTAAAGGCAATTCGATTGAGGGCATTACTCAGAGTCCGAAATGAATTTCCTAATCAAAGCGACTTCCATCGCGACTTGAAGCGACTATGTACTCGACACGTAATAGACATCATAACCGTTGTTTGCTTCTTGCTCTTCGATCAATGCTCCTCCATTAATGACAAAGACATAACCCGTCGAGACTTCATTATCATCTTTATCGGTTTGGAATGACGCGCCATAAAACACAGTAACATCAAGTTACGCATCGGTTTCCTCCATACACTAGAAACATTTCTTTAGTAGCCCTTAGATACTTAAGAATGTTCTTAACGACTGCCGATGCTTCACACAGGTTACATTGATACCGGTTGGTAATGTTACGTGCAAGCGCCACATCGGGCCTTGTACATCTCACGGCATACATGATAGATCCTCTGCGGAAGCATAAGGAACTTTCCTCATGTATTCCACCTCGGCGGTGTTGGCGCGCATAGTTTATTACTTAAGCCATGTTCAACTTGCATCGGCAAATATCCCTTCTTGGAATTTTGCATACTAAATCTCTTGATATTTTATCAATGTAAGCACTTTGGCTTAGTCCAATTAACCTTGATCTATCTCTGTAGATCTTGATTCCCAGAATAAATCTTGCTTCCCTAAGTCCTTCATAGAAAAGCACTCTCAAGATAAGACTTTACATCTTGCATACTTGGAATGTCTTTTCCATGATCAATATGTCATCGACATATAAGACAAGGAAAATAACATTACTCCCACTAGCTTTGTGATACACATGGCTCATCAAGATTTTGAGTGAAACCAAATTTCTTGATTTCTTCATCAAACTTCTTGTTCCATTGCCTTGATGCTTGCTTCACCCATAAATGGATCTTTGAAGTTTGCATACACTTTGGAAACTTTGGATTCACAAACCCTTGATTGCGCCATATAGATGTCCTCATCTAGGCGACCGTTTAAGAAGCGGTTTTGACATCCATTGCCATATCTCATAGTCATAGTGCGCAGCTATGGCTATAAGAATCTAATAGCTCTAATATGCCTTTCACGGAGAAAATGTCTCCTCGTAGTCTACCCATAGGTTTGAGTATAACCTTGAGCTACAAGGCGAGCTTTATAGGTGTGTGCATTGCCATCCATATCGGTCTTTATCTTAAAGAACCACTTACTTCCAACTACCTTAGCATTTGGAGGTAAGTCAACCTCTATCCGAACTTCGTTGTCTTTCATGGATTGCATTTCCCCATTCATTGCAACTCGCCATTTTCCTTTTCGGGACTCATCATGGCGGCTTTATAGTTAGCGAGTTCACCAAGATCCCCTAACATATTTTCCTCGCCTTCTACGTTGAGACATAGGCGCTCGGTGCAGCGTAGTCCTTGCGGATCTGAATGGGAATCACTTCAATCTCGGTTGGAGCGCCCGGACTTTCGAGTTCTACTTGAGGTTGGCTAGTGTTCTCGAGAAGGTGTTGTATCTTCTTGATCATCTTCGGATCATATACTCTCCCACTGAATTCATGAGATATGAGATCCTTTTCAAGAAAATCTCCATACCTAGCAACAATTACTTTGTTTTCGGTGGAAAGTAGAAGTAGTAACCCATAGTTTCCTTTGGGTATCCTATGAACACACACTATGAGATCTTTGTTGCGACTTATCGGTGAGTCACGTTTAACAAACGCCTCACAACCCCAGACCTTTAAGTAAGACAAGTTGGGAGGTTTCCCATACCACACTTCATAAGGAGTCTTATCAACCTTCTTAGTTGGAACCATATTCAATATGCGACGACGGTTTCAAAGCATAATCCCAAAAGGATAAGGGAAGAGTAGTAAGATTAAACATCGATCGCACCATGTCTAGCAATGTACGATTTCTTCTCTCGGATACACCATTTTGTTGTGGAGTATATGGAGATGTGAGTTCTTGGACAATACCACACTCGACTAGATAATCTTTAAACTCTTGGCTTAAATATTCACCACCTCTATCGGATCGAAGAGCTTTAATCTTCTTTCCTAGTTGCGGTTCTACTTCACTCTTAAAACCTTAAATGTTTCAAAGACTTCATGTTTATGTTTAAGTAAATAAACATAACCATAACGATGAAATCATCGGTAAAGGTTAAAGTAGCTAGCACCCTTTCTTGACACATGTCTTAGTGGTCCGCATCGTCGAGTATGTATCACACCAAGAAGATCGAAGCCCTTTCTAAACTATTTGTAAAGGTTTCTTGGTCATCTTCCCGATATGCAAGATTCGCATTTATCAAATGATTCATCATTGATGTCTTGCAATAGCCCATCGTGTTGCGGTTGTGCATGCGTTTCTTGCCTATATGAGCAAGTCTACAATGCCAAAGAAATGAAGAATCCAAATCACCTTTGATTCTTTTATTATTGATGCTAAAGGCGAATTATTTTATCAACAACATTATCATGCAAATCAATTTCAAACACACCATTTCTTTGGAATAACATTAAAGTAAAAACATCATTTAAAGCAGAAATTCCATTATCGGTAAATGTATGAGCGAAACCAATATCTTTTAACAAGGAAGCGAAGCGACACCCCTAACAATGGAAGGTGCGTAATGACAATCGTTTAATGGCGATTACTAAACCCGAAGGTAAAACTAAATCAAGCGTGCCTATAGCTTCAACATTGCATGTGCTCCATTACCCGTGCGGTATTGTCGTCATAGGCAAGCTTCCTTGCTCCTCTAAGTCCTGCGGTGTATTACATATGTGAATACCACATCGATATCATATACCGAATTTATTTTATGAGGAAAAGCAAATAATTCTATCATCAAAGAGTACACAATGCGGCGCGGCGCCGATATTTTTATACCTCTTATTAGCAACTCATCAAGGTACAATGGACAATTCCTCTTCCGGTGTCCAACCTCGGTGCGGTGATGACAAGCTGATCCTTCTTGATTCTCACGCTTTTGGGAGGGTACTTCTTGGGTTCTTGGCGATAAGTCATAACTTGTTTTCCCTTATCGACTTTACCCTTACCTTTCCCTTTCTTGTTAGCTAGCGGCTTATTAGGCTTAGAAATTCTACCCTTACGGATGGTCAAAACCGCGGTGTAGAGGCCTTTTGGGCAAACCTTTTTACGTAATCAATGAGCATTGCATGTACCTCATTGTTGTCTTCCCGTGCAATGCATATTATAATTCGCATACGAAACCATCAAATTCCTTATTAAGGGATCATTGATCGAGCCAATTTGTATGTCATTAGGGTAGACATAGTTCAAACGCTAACCGGGTCCATGTAACTCATCATTTCCAGACGTTGGTAACTACGGGTTTCCCATCTCCTTGCTTGCAACTATGAAGAGCATCAATCAAGTCATCTGACTCTGATCGCGGGCTTTTCAAACAACTTTTGCAATTCTTCCGGCGTGAGATTAGGAGTAACTCTCAAATTGCTTTTGCAAGCTTGAGTTCATACTCCCGAGCATAATGCGGCGACCTCATTATACTTGTCATACTCAGTTGCCATGCGGCTCGTGCTTGATAGCATCATTGCGAGTTCGGAGGACAAGGCGTGGTCAAATAATTGAGTCTTTTGGCAACCTCAAGACAATTACGAGTTGCCGATACCAATCATTGAAATTGGCGCTACGGTCAATTTCTCTCGATCAAACATAGATTTGAGCGCGAGGCTAGTGCGATAGATTGACTTGAGCCATTTCTACGAAATAAAAGTTCAAAAGTTAGTACTTTCGATAAGTAAACATTCAAGAAAATAAAATACCCTTTGGTCAATATTCATATTAACCATAGTATTTTCCTTGAACATTGGATCCTCATTATCATAGTTCCACCACATCGGTTGATCGCTGGTGGTGAAAGTATAGAATAGGTGTCGTTGAAAAAGCGATAATTGACAAACAAGTTTTCAATTCCAAAAATTTATGGGATTTACAATTTTGCCAAAACAATTAATGCAAAGCGTAAGCATGTTTCATCCCATCTTATGCCTTAAGTTATAGGTCTCACTAACTAACTTAATTAAGTTGTCTAATTTAGAAGCGCAAATCATAAAGTGAGGTCTCACACAACAAAATAATTCACCTCGTTATTGTAATCTAGATCAAGGTCTCACATAACTAAATTACAACGTCAAGTGATTCATATCATTAGATGGCATAAACTTAAATTTTAAAGGTACAATTTTTGATGTGTAATCAAAACTTATGTATAAAGAAGCATGCATACAACTTTATAACATAAAATTTTGAAAAACTTACTAAAAGATTTTAATTGCTAAGATTGAATTCTACAAAGTTTTAATCGATCGTTGAGAAACTTACAACTTTGCACTAAGATGCTTCGTACATAGAATGGTTATACTAGGTAGCTCCAATCGAGCATACGGGAGGCGGAGGACCGGTGTGAAGCATAACCTTAGACATCCATTCGGTGAGACTATGCTCACTTCTTAAATACCCTTTATAGTTTGTTCTAGTGGGTGAGCCGTTCTAACCATTTAGTACGATCGCATCGATCGATTAAAAGTTCAAGAATAATTCTTAGATAAAAACCAATTTCGCCATTATTTAGTCCATTTAATTTTCTATTCATAAAAAACCTTTTTGCTTACTAACATGTCAAACAATATATAAACAAAAAAGCATTTAAATAAAAATTAAACACACTCAAATAATATAAACATATAACTAAACAATTTAACATATGTAAAAACAATTAGCCATGCATAATTATTTCAATAAACTCTAATAACAATTCTAGGCGTAAATAAATGCATACATTAACTAGGACTTTCATCTCGCAAGGTAGATGAGCCACATACATCGACAAGTCGATTGCGTAAGCCAAAGTTAATAGTATACCAATTAGCACATAACAATTTTATTAGTTATAATTGAGGTCTTCCCATTTTATAATTATTAAATAAATAAAACATGTGTATCATTAACAATTAATCAATATACAATAAACAATACTCCATGGCAAAACATGCATGTTCCACCATGGATTCCGCATAACAATTATCACCCAAGATACGCATATTACATGGCACATAACAATTATTCATTAATTTAACCACATAAAATTAGCATGCAATCCTAGGGTTTCTACAAGTTTTACAAAATTAAAACCTAATTAAATAAATATAGGGTAATCGACCCATATATATAAAAATTAGGGTTTGAATTCAAAACCCTAGAAACCATAAAAGCATGCATATAATCATAAAGATTCAATTTTATGTGTTTGATGATTAATTACATCATATTAACGGCTCGTGATGCCCTTTGTTGGAATTTTATACTCATAACAATTATATATAAAACAAATACATCATCAAAGCAAGCGTGAAGACTATAGGAATAATATATGTAATTAATTAACCAAACAAGAAAGTGCGTACCTTTTAGCAATTCAAGCAATCAAGCGATTATGTGATCAAGTAACAAAACCCAAAACCCTAAACTAGGGTTTATACAAATCGTCAACCAAATAAATCGACCACCAAGGAATACAAGCTCAAGTGTGCTTGCTCTTCGTTCTTGTACACGCGTACTAATAGCGATTTGATGTGGAGAAGCTAGTTCCTTGAATCACTAATAAACCAAACACTTTATCTTTGAGCTAAGACAAAATCGAAACACCCTTGGGTTGGGGTATTCGACCGGCCACACAAAGAGGAGAGGAGAAGGAGAAGAAATTAGGTTATTGGTGATCCAAGATTAGGTTATGAATGAATACAATGAAATGTATTTATAGGTAACTTATCTTGGTGACCAAGTTAGAGTGGGATTGGGTTTGGAAACCCCACCGATCGACCATATTCATCCCAAGGGATTCTAGAACTTTCGACATCTAATTTCATTCTTAGTCCTTCTAGTTAATATTTAACGACCGTTAACCAAACCTCGTTAATTATTTAACTATCGTTATGTTTTATTTAGTGATTAATAATTAATAACAATAACGTTTTATTTATATTAATTATGTACATCAATTCTCATACGTAATGTGTGCAATCCCGAAGTCTCGAGTTCGAATCCGGACATACTATTATTTAAATATCCATTAAAACCTTTCATGACACCAACTCCAACCAACCATCCTTCTATGAGCACATAGAAGTTTCTGTTACATGTCCCATCTCCTACAACTTGTATATCACGAACTCAAACTACGGTGATAAAAAATGAAATATCGAACAAACTACAACGATAAAAAATGCAGTTAACTCTTAACTGAATTAAAACCCTATGAATTGATTGGTATAGTGGATGTTTTTAATTATAGACCGTATTTAATTTAGGGTGCTTTTTAATTTTATATAAGAGGGTAAGGAGTCATAACGTGGAACGGGTGTTATGGCCTAGTTCCAAGTGTTGGCTTGCGTTTTCCACTCCGAGGTTCATTGCGTTACAAAGGCGTTAAAGAGGGCGTTGGTTTAGCAACTTGCGTTGAAACGCAAGATGAAAAAAAAAAGATAAAAAAAGTTCAATTCAGCCCCTCATATTTAAGAGTAACAGCTAGTTGCAGTTTTTTTTTTTCTTTTTAAAAATGTAGAAGATGAACTTTGATAAAAGAGAAAAGAAAGAATACCGATTTTTTTTTTTTTTTTTTTTTTGAGGCCTTTTAGATTTTAGAGTACTTCTAGGTCCATGTCTACCTTTTGCTTTAAGAAGACTTTTACTATACCATCATCTGTTGACATATCCCACCCACCACAAATTTCCGTCTTCTTTAATCACTTTCAATATAATTCACACTAGTCAATACACTGCATAATCTTTTAACATGGCTCCTTCACCATATTTATGTTTAGTTGGTAAAATATTTGCAGACAACCGTACTTTAGCCGAGATGTCGTATCCTCCATAGTCAAAAGTAAGGAACCTCTGTACATTAGTTTCAAATATGAGAAATTAGGAGACTTTTGTTACTCTTGTGGTCGACTAGGTCATGATGTACTCTCATGTGGGTTTGACCGGGATGAAACCATATCTCGAGTTGGGGTTGGGATGCGTGCACTTCTGTTTAATCGCCCTATTACTACTTCGAGAAGCCAAAAGCCTCTTCATCAAACCCCGGGACAACCCTCAACACCTCGTACCCTTAATGACAAAATGTCAAATGACACCAATGACCAATCAACATCACCTATCGATCCCATACAAATCACTTCTCATGAACTTATATCCCATGTTGCCGCATCTTCGTTCATTGACCCTGCAGGCCCGACACAAAACACAGGTTCAGACACCATAAATGTGAACTTTAAACAAACCAACCCCATGCATAATTTTAGTACAACACCCATGCCAAGTAATATGTCTCGAAACCCAAAATTTGTGCCTACATATTTTGTAACAGAACCTAGTGATAGCCCCCCAAGTAGCCCGACACAAAATGATTCGTTAATAGTTAAACCTTTAGCAATTGCAGATGACATAGGCATCATTGAGGAGAATTTATCGAAGCTTTCTGCTATAAGAAAACCATATGCCTCTCCGCCTAGCCCACCTGTCAAAAAAAGAAGCAAACAACAACCAAATTTTCAATCAGTCTCACCCAATTCTACTAGCCAATCCGTTAAACACATTGTTCCTACTCGCTTAAAACGGAGTTTTTGTAAGGATACAAGCCCCAAAGTCAACCCAAAGAATGTTCCTCCTTCTATAGAAACTCAGTTAAACAATCTCGTAGATGTACCTGTTGAGATTATGTCTGTTGATGATGCATCTGTTTCGAATGTGGGTGTGGTGGCTGCCCCGGATCAGCCACAAGCGCCATGTTAGTCCTATCGTGGAATTGTCAGGGAGTTGTGCGACCCCTGACAGTTTCGAATTTGCGAGAACTCTGTCGAGCTCATCGCCCGGATGTAGTTTTCTTAATGGAAACAAAGAATAAAGAACGATATTTAGAATCTTTACGTCGATCACTCTCTTTTACTGGTTTCTTTTATGTTAATCCGATCGGACTTTCAGGAGGTTTAGCTTTATGGTGGAAAGATAACATCACTTTAACTATTGTAAATGGTAATAAAAACATAATTCTTGTAGATGGGATTTGTATGGTTCCCTCTGTCTCATGGCGAGCTTGTTTTATCTATGGTCCACATGACCGTCGTGATAGAAAGCTTCTTTGGCAACAAATTTCACATCTTGCGTTATCAGCTTCTTGCCCCTTTCTTGTTATAGGTGACTTTAATTTAATTGGGGACGTTGCGGATAAGCATGGAGGTTCTTCAAATACTAGTAGCCGAATTGAGGAATTCCAATCTCTTCTTTCAACATCAGAACTGTTTGAACTCCCGTTTAAAGGTCTGAACTACACATGGGACAATAATAGAGCTGATAAGGCTAATATACGGGAGCGAATTGATCGAGCTCTTGCCAATGAGACGCTCCTTGTAACTTTCCCATTTCAGACTCTCACGCATCAGCCCATTATTGGCAGTGATCATGCTCCTCTTTTATACAATACATGCCCAGTACAAAAAAAGAGGCGGAAAGGTTTTCGTTTTTAGTCCATGTGGACGTTAGAAGCTGGTTGTGAAGATACTGTTCATAACGCGTGGTCTGATATCTCTTCATCAAATTTCATTGCTAGCCTTGAGCTGAATCTCATTCATTGTGCTAAGGATTTAACTTCTTGGAGTCGCAAGAATTTTCGAAATAACAAGAAGGTCATTGAGGAGCTTACAAATGAGTTGAGGCTTGTTCTAACAATGCAAGAAAAAGACTTTTGCGAAAAAAATTAGAAGAAACATGGTGTAAAGAAGAAATGTTTTGGCACCAACGTTCAAGAGTGAATTGGATTAAACTCGGTGACCAGAACACCCGTTTTTTCCACCTGTCAACGATACACAGGAGCCAATGAAATGCAATCAATATGTTAAAAGATGAAAATGGTCACTAGGTAGATGACCCGGTAGCCCTTAACAACTTGATCCTAGATCATTTTACGTCCATTTACACATCTGTTGGTGTTAGGGAATTTGGTGATGTATTGGATGTTATTCAACCCGTAGTCATTGAGCATATGAACGCTTCTTTAGAAGATACGGTTGCTAACTATGAAATTGTTCGTGCGGTAAAGCAATTAGGAGCATATAAGTCGCCAGGTAAAGATGGGTTTCCAGGTTTATTTTTTAAGAAATATTGGCCAATAGTTGGCAATTCAGTTTGTAATGCTGTAAAGCAATTTTTTGTAACTGGATTTATGCCATCTTCTCTTAATAAAACTCTTGTTGTGCTTATTCCAAAAATTCCAGCACCAGAACAGGTTGGTCACTTCCGTCCCATTAGTCTATGCAATTTTGTGTATCGTATTATTAGCAAAATCATGGCCAACATGCTTAAAGCTTTTATACATCGTATCATCTCCCCGCAACAATCTGCCTTCATACCTGGTAGGCTTATCCACTAGGTTGCACGGACACTCCTAAAAACTCGAAGTGTCGGTGTCGGACACGTGTCGGACACGGACACGGCTCGGACACGGCTCGGACACGTGTCGGACACGCACGTGCCGTGTCCCACGTGCGATTTGAGCTGGACACGTTTTTGGACACGGGTCGGACACGGATCATCAATAAATAAGAAAAAAAATACCCAAAAGTTGTATCTTTCTCTCTGCTATCCAAAGGACGCTCCTTTCCCATCTTCTACTGGACGATTTATCATTCTCTTTCACATGATTCACACAGGTAATGATTCACACGATTATCATTCTCTTTCCATCCTTTAATTTGAATCTTTGTCTCTTCAACCTTCATATCTCTCTAGGAATTAGGGAATAGGAATTCCGAATTAGGGATTTAGATTTGTTGAATTAGGGATTTTGATTTGTTGAATGAATTAGGGATCGAAGTGGTGAGATCTGTTTTGCTTTCAAGTATATATCACTTTTATAAAGTGAGAAACACTGTGACAGTAATAAAGTATATGAATATTGTTTGGTGACACTTTTGTCTTTGACTCTTTTCTAATATTGATCGAAGTAATTAGATAGTGGTGACACTGTGACAGTAATACTAGAATATTTTGTCTTTGACTCTTTTCTAATAGACAAAGTCTAAATATGAATATTGTTTGGTTTGCACTTTGCAGATTATTAATAGACTTTTAGTCTTTTAGACACTAAACAATGAGCACCGAAGACACTAAACAACCTCTTTGGAAGTATGTTGTTGTTGGAGAGAAGATTAGTGGAGGAGGAAATGTTCGGTTTACGTGTAACTATTGCAATAGAATATTTACGGGTTCTTATTTTCGCGTAAAAAGTCATTTACTAAAGATTAGTGGTACCGGAGTTTCTAAATGTAACATGGTAACTTCTGAAGACTTGGTTAAGATGCAAAGAGAACAAGGAGAGTATGAAACAAGGACGGCTAAACAAGTACCTAAACAAGTACCACTTCCACCATCTAATAGTCGAACTAATTCTTTTTCATCATCCGCTTCTACGGGAACTTCAATGGGAACTCGCCTTCAAGGTCATGATCCACTCCCAAACAAAAGAAAGAAGGTAACGGGTGACACCCCTCTTGAGATGGCTTTCAATTTACAAGCTCGACAAGATTTAGATTCAGAGATTGCAAGAATGTTCTATTCATCGGGTTTGGCATTTTCTCTTGCCAAAAATCCGTACTACATTAGCTCATACACTAGAGCCGCTAATAGCAAACATCTTGCTGGTTATGTTCCTCCTGGTTATAATGCTTTGAGAACCTCGCTTTTAGTAAAGGAAAGACGACACATTGAAGGGTTGCTTGAACCTCTTAAGATGGCTTGGAAGGAAAAAGGTGTGAGCATTGTTAGTGATGGGTGGACAGATGCTCAAAGAAGGCCAATTATCAATTTTATGGCGGCTAGTGAAGGTGGTCCAATGTTCTTACAAGCGGTCAATTGTGAGGGTAAATACAAAGATAAGCACTTCATTTTCAACTTACTCAAAGAAGTTATTTTATCAGTTGGCCCTCAAAATGTAGTTCAAGTGATTACAGATAATGCACCTGTGTGTAGGAGTGCGGGGTTGTTAATTGAAAACCAGTTTAGTCATATTTTTTGGACTCCGTGTGTGGTGCATACATTGAATCTTGCTTTGAAAAATATTTGTGCTGCAAAGGATACAGAAGCGAATGCAGAAACATATGAAGAGTGTAGTTGGATTACAGTGGTTATTGGAGAAGTAATGGCTATTAAGAACTTCATTGTGAATCATTCTATGCGATTGTCAATGTTTAATGCTAATTCACAGTTGAAGTTGCTTTCAGTTGCAGAGACTCGTTTTGCTTCTAGCATTATCATGCTTAAAAGATTTAAGCTTATCAAGCAAGGGCTTTTGAATATGGTAATTAGCCCAAATTGGGCAAACTATAGGGAGGATGATGTTCAAAAAGCAGCTTTGGTCAAGGAGAAGATATTGGACGATTTGTGGTGGGATAAGATTGATTACATTATTGATTTCACAGAGCCTATATATGAGATGTTAAGGAAGGCGGATACCGATAGACCATGTCTTCACTTGGTGTATGATTGGTGGGATTCTATGATAGAGAAGGTGAAAGTGGTTATCTACCACCATGAAGGAAAACGAGATGATGAAGATTCTGACTTTTACTCTATTGTGCACACTATACTAGTGGATCGTTGGGCCAAAAGCAACACACCTCTTCATTGCTTGGCTCACTCTTTGAACCCTAGGTACTGTTCATGTCATAACTTTTATTTTATTATTTGCATATTTTATATATTAATATTCTACTATATGTCTATATATAATTGTAAAAATATTGATGTAGATATTATAGTGCTGAATGGCTTAACGAGTCTCCCAATCGGGTTCCCCCACATAAGGATAAAGAGATTTCTGATGAAAGGCTTAATTGTTTTCTGAAATATTTTCCTTCCCCACTTGAGCGTAAACAAGCCCACACGGAGTTTGCCAAGTTCTCAGGAGCTGTGAGGGAGTTTGCCAGTACTGATTCGATTAGTAATCGTGGATGTTTGGATCCCGATTTGTGGTGGATTACATATGGATCTTCAACTCCATTGCTTCAAAGTTTAGCATTGAAATTACTTGGGCAACCTTGTTCATCCTCATGTTGTGAGAGAAATTGGAGTACATATTCTTTCATAAACTCTTTGCTTAGGAACAAGATTACACCCCAAAGAGGCGAAGACTTAGTTTTTGTGCATTCAAATCTTCGTCTTCTATCAAGGCAATCTCCCGACTACATAAAAGGTGAGAGTAGCATGTGGGATTTGGGAGGAGATGGATTTGACACTTTAGATGATGTTGGGATACTTGGAATGGCCAACCTTTCTCTTGATGAGCCGGAAATGGAAGCAATGTTATTCACAACGGATGATATAGTTGATGATGAAGATAACTAGCTAGTTGGCTATTTAGCTTTGAAACCATGTTTTTACTATTTTGCTTTGTTATGACTTTATGAATGTACTCTTAAATTTGGCTATGAAACATGGTATTTCATTTGATTTTAATGTTTTATACATGTTTTTATACATACATAAGTATATATATATATTTATATATATATATATAAATTCCCGTGTCCATGCCGTGTCCGTGTCCTATATTTTTAGACTTTGCCGTATCGCCGTGTCCGTGTCGTGTCCGTGTCCGTGTCCGTGTCCGTGTCCGTGCAACCTAGTCTACCACCATGAAGGAAAACGAGATGATGAAGATTCTGACTTTTACTCTATTGTGCACACTATACTAGTGGATCGTTGGGCCAAAAGCAACACACCTCTTAATTGCTTGGCTCACTCTTTGAACCTAGGTACTGTTCATGTCATAACTTTTATTTTATTATTTGCATATTTTATATATTAATATTCTACTATATGTCTATATATAATTGTAAGAATATTGATGTAGATATATAGTGCTGAATGGCTTAACGAGTCTCCCAATCGGGTTCCCCCACATAAGGATAAAGAGATTTCTGATGAAAGGCTTAATTGTTTTCTGAAATATTTTCCTTCCCCACTTGAGCGTAAACAAGCCCACACGGAGTTTGCCAAGTTCTCAGGAGCTGTGAGGGAGTTTGCCAGTACTGATTCGATTAGTAATCGTGGATGTTTGGATCCCGATTTGTGGTGGATTACATTTGGATCTTCAACTCCATTGCTTCAAAGTTTAGCATTGAAATTACTTGGGCAACCTTGTTCATCCTCATGTTGTGAGAGAAATTGGAGTACATATTCTTTCATAAACTCTTTGCTTAGGAACAAGATTACACCCCAAAGAGGCGAAGACTTAGTTTTTGTGCATTCAAATCATCGTCTTCTATCAAGGCAATCTCCCGACTACATAAAAGGTGAGAGTAGCATGTGGGATTTGGGAGGAGATGGATTTGACAATTTAGATGATGTTGGGATACTTGGAATGGCCAACCTTTCTCTTGATGAGCCGGAAATGGAAGCAATGTTATTCACAACGGATGATATAGTTGATGATGAAGATAACTAGCTAGTTGGCTATTTAGCTTTGAAACCATGTTTTTACTATTTTGCTTTGTTATGACTTTATGAATGTACTCTTAAATTTGGCTATGAAACATGGTATTTCATTTGATTTTAATGTTTTATACATGTTTTTATACATACATAAGTATATATATATTTATATATATATATATATTATATATATATATATATATATATATAAATTCCCGTGTCCATGCCGTGTCCGTGTCCTATATTTTTAGACTTTGCCGTATCGCCGTGTCCGTGTCCGTGTCCGTGTCCGTGTCCGTGTCCGTGCAACCTAGCTTATCCAGGATAGCATGGTGATTGCTAATGAAGCTTTTCATTATATTCGGCACAAGAATAAAGGCAACTGTTAGTGCAAATATTACGATATTTAATCTATACATTCTCATTTGTTTTGTTGATGACAAACATGTAACTTGTAATACATAACGTAAAATGTATAGGTTACTTGTAATTAGATTTTGTCTCAACACCTCTCGACGACTCAAGTTCTTGTATGCTACAACACAGGTTCGTACATGTTTGTTATGTTGCGTTATGATCAAACCCCCAACAAACCATTAAAACATGTTTAGTTAAATAGTTTATGTATAACAACTAGTGTTTACATATTTGGGTAAAATATACACATAACTAGTATGTAGTATATTGAGTGTTTACATATTTGGGTAAAATATACACATAACTAGTATGTAATATATTGGGTAATATAAATGGGTAGAAACTTAAGTATCACAACCCATTGACCAAATACATTGAATGTATTTGGGTACAACCCAAAGTCCATGGAGCTTGACCCATAACCCATTGCATGACATCATGCTTATATCATATATGGATAATATCCATAACCCATGGTATTGAACCATACCCATGTGACTAGGTGCATTGCACACATAAGATACATTGTATCTAGTAAAAGACCCATGGATCAACCCATAACCAAAATACCCATGGGTAAAAGGGAGCGTCCTACGGATCCCTCAAGGGAGGGATCCGTGGGATCCGGGGAACAGTGGCTAGTTTTCTTCTATAAATAGTGAGCCATTTCTTCATTGTTGAAAACACCTTCACACATAGTGACCCTCCAAAGCAAGCTTAGAGATCTTGCTTCCTTACCTACTGAAGTGATCACCCATCACAAGATACAAGCACATGAAGATCTTCTACAACAAGCTTGGGAAACTTGTCATCTTCATTCATAGAAGACTAATTACATCTTCTTTGTGTCCTTGATGTTTGGTTTAGGATTTCATATCCATTAGACACATTGTCTTGGATATTGTCTAGTATCATATTCTTGTATCTATGATTAGACTAGATGGTTTATGTGTTTGTGCCATAAAACACAAGGTTTGTTATGTTGGGCCACAAAACATAACGGGTGTCATAGATGTGTCAAAGGCATTAGTGAAGAGTGCCGAAGATCCGTGTTGAAGGCATTAGTGAAAGGTGCTGAAGGATCGTGTCAATGGCATTAGTAAAAGATGCCTAGGGTGTACATTCGATATGGTGTGTTTCGATGTACAAGATAGAGTAGTATTGGATCCAAGGATATTGATATCCTTGATGGTGTTGTAATAAGGAGTTGGTCTCCTTTGGAGTGTAGGTGTAGTGTTGGGTAGTAGTTCCTCCTTTGTAATGGAACTGGGTACTTAGCCTAGTACCGGATAAAGGGTAGGCGAAGTTGTGATAGGATTAGTTCTCCTTGGAGTGAAAGAACTCGGTGGTTAGCCTAGCACCGTATAAAGGGTAGGCGACGTACTGGTAGGTGTGGTTCACCTTGGTGTGAAAGAACTCGGTATTTATCTTTGTACCGGAAAAAGGTGTAAGCAACGTTGTGAAGGCTTCTCCGCCATAAGGAGTTGGTGTAGTGATTACGAACTCTTGAGTAGGTGACTCGGTCCTTGTAGCTGAACCACTATAAATCCTCGTGTTGGTTTGTTGTAACCACTCGTAAATTCCCCTACCGATTTTCGCGGCTATATTTTTTTTTCTTCTTCGTTTCGAACTTTAAACACGACAAGTCACGAAATATTTTTCACCTCGACCTCGATAATAAAAACTTTATATAATAATTAGATAATAAACTTTTATATTTTTATTTTCTACCGGGTCTGTAAGCTCAACACTACCCGACCTCTATTCTTTGTCTTTTGGGCTCCCGTCTTAACGCAAGTCCATAGTTCTAATCACCATCTCGATGTATGTAACACTAATATGTATAAAGATCATAGAGATGAGTGTGTTTGGATGGGATTGCCGGCGTGGCAACTACTGTATTTCTTTGTAAGGTCATTGTTTTTCTTTTTTTTTCTATCTTTGACACATTAGTTTGTTGTAAAAATGTATATAACTGCTCAAAAAGTTGATCAACTAGACTTAGGAGGTGTTTATTTTTCTCTTATCTTAACTACATATAATGTAAAAATTAATTTTTATTGAAAGTGAAAAAGTAATGATTCTCAAGGGGTGGGAGGATTGGATGGCCGAGATTAATCAGAGTCAAGTGTGTTTGGGTGAGATCGTTGGCGTGGTAAATACAAAAGGAAATAAATCAATTAGTTGTTTGTAATTTTAATGTTTTTCTTAGGAAAAATGATTGTTTGTTGTTCCTTGTTACTATTTTATAAAACTAAATATCCATGTTTTGAACATCTGATAATCACACTTAGGAAACTTAATAAGAAACAGTGTTTGGCAACCGTTTTTGAAAAATAGTGTTTAGCCACCAGGGGTTTAGCTTTTGAATTTTGTTTAAACACTCCTATTGGAAACACGCTAAGTAGATGTCTCCTATTGGAAACACGCTAAGTAGTTGTGTTTAGCTTTTATGTCAATCTACATTTTATAATACTCTTGCAACTACGATATACAATATATGTGTAGTCTTCCATATCCCAAGTCTTTTTAGAAGTATCCTGTGATCCAGTATACATGAAAAATAGTTATTATCAATCAAATTGTCTTGGCCAAGCTTGGAAGGAATATGTGGATAATAGACCATAGGTTGCATAATTAGCGTTAAAACCCTATCCCAAGTCTTCTTAAAAGTCTTCGGTGATTATAGACCATAGGTGATGCTAGTCTTGCCGTGCAAATTGGGTTGCATGATTAATGTCACAATGAAATTTAAATGTCGTCTTCCAAATCAAATCTCAAGTCTTCTTTAAAGTCTTCTTTGAGTATACATACAAACTAGTTATTATCAATCAAATATTTTAGCTTTAACACAGCAAAAAATTATTAAAATATATCACTAAGATAGGATAGGATATGGAATGAAAGCCACCTATAGAATATTACGCGGTGAGGCTTATGGCCAGTTGACTTCTTAAACTATATCAAACGTTCCCTACAAACGAGTAAATCAAGAATCCAGTTATCATAAACTAAATTTAAGACCAAATCAAAATTCATTTTTAAATAGTTTAACTGATCACCCTAATCAAGCCTCCATGAACGACGCCTCTTTTTGGATAGTTAAGGTCATTGATGATCTCCTGCCTGTGTAGCTGTGCAGATGATACTAGTGAGTAGTGCCTTGTACCTGGTCACTTGTGGCCAATCCATTGAAGCAACCACCTATAATATAAAACAGAAAACAAGCTTCTAAGAACTTAAATGTGTAGTGCCTTGTACCTACATAGTTACCCGTTTGACCCGCTTGGGATAAGATGCACCAATATTAATCTACATATTTTGAATAAAACTATATAACAAGCCCGGTTGATCACATAATCATCTTAATATTGCAATAGAACACTTTGGGAACTTTGAAGTTTCATCACTAAACTATGACCCGTTTGGCTCATTTTGAAAGGCAATGTTTGTCTAAGCAGTGATCTTATGAAAATTCCCTTATATAAGCTGATAAGCCCAAGCTTACAAGCCTATCCAAACACTAAAATAGGCTTATTTAAGTTATAAAATTTACTTGAATAAACTCAGATCAACCAATAAGCTTATTTAAGTCAAATGGTCAAATAACCTTTAAACATAGTACAAATAAAGTACCCAAAAACAACTGAACCGACAACAGCTATAGAAGGGCTGGAATCCTCTCCAGGCTGAGGATGAGTAACTTCAGCTCCAAAGAACAGATAGTAGAACCTATCCATAACCTTATTCATCTGGCGAACACGGTCGAGCCGTAGCCATCACACCAGAAGTATTTTTTTTAATAACTAAGCACTTATACTTTCTTACAAAATATGAAAATTTTCCATACTCTTCATTTAAATATATTAATTCGTCTTTGTCAAGCTGAGAAGGAATGGGTGGATGATAGACCATAGGTGATGCTAGTCGTGATACTTGGGTTGCATGATTGATATGTTACAATGAAATCTTAAAAGTCTTCTCTTAAAAAGTTAAAATATATTAAATAAACGCTATCACTATTTTTAAAATGATGAACGTTTAAAACCTAAAACGTACGTTTAAATAAAATTACGTAAACGTACAAATAAAAACGTAAAATCTAAGAATTAAAAGACCTAAAAATATGAAAATAACATTTTTGAAATCCTAAAAATAAAAGAAAATTATTAGAAAAAGAAAATTATTTTTAAAACTATTTAATTAATTATTATTAATTAAAAACTATTTTAACTATTTAATAAATACTCTAAAATAGAAGAAAATACAAAATAAGGCTAGAAAAATAAACTTATGATTCTGAAAAATCTAAAATACTATAAAACTAATTTTAAAATTAAAAATATATTTTTCACACTTTTAATTTAATTATTACTAATTAATAACTATTTAAAATACACTTAAATACTAGAAAATACAAAATAAACTTGGAAAAATAAAATTTAAACTTTGAAAAATCTAAAATATGATAAAACTAATTTTAAAACAGAAAAGAAATTTTTTATGCTTTTTATATATTTATTATTAATTTAAAACTATTATTAATTACTAAAAACTATTATTATTTATTAAAAATAATAAATGAAAGAAGAAAAATCTGAAACTTTTTACAAAATTCTAAAATAAATAAATGAAGCCAAGAAAAATATAAAAACTATATGCTATTAACAAAAATAAGCTAATAAGCAAATAAGCTTTTAAGGAAAAGCTATCACTTAGCTTAAAAAGGAGCTTTTTGGTTTTTTCTGTTTCTGGACTAAACATAGACTGATATAATACATATTTAATGAAAAAAAAACTTTACAAACTTGAAAACAAGCAATATAAGAGCTTATGAGTCCAACAGTTAAGCTTTTGGCTTGACTGTTGGAGCTCAAGCTTGGAATAAGCTCTAAATAAGCTATACATTGGAAACAAAAGGCAAAATAAGATATATACCAGTCCAATGGATCATTATAAACAAGGAAATTGGACTATGATAGTGTGAGCTTATGGTTTAGACAGTCAAGCTACAAGCTTGACTTGGATGGAATTGAGGCTTCAAGGAGCCTGTAATAAGCTCCCCACTGATAAGTGAAAGAAACATAATATGTATACAATTTATATTAACAAGTATGAACAAGCTAGTGCACTGGCAATCCCCCATAAGCTTGAAATAAGCTCATAAGCTCTAACAGATACACAGAACCAAACACCCCTGCTACTATTTGTAATGGTCATTTAAGCTGATAGAATAAGCTTGAAATACCAAAATGAGAATTGAAATAGCAATATGGGTTGGTTGGGTTTCCAAAAAGCTAAAAATCAACATGTGAGGTTCACAGATGAGCTTAATAGAAGCTTATGAAAATGCTATTATTTCACTGAATTCTCAGTGAATACTGAGAAATGGGACAACCAAAAAGCTAGATGCAGCCTTGCTTAACAAGCTGCAAAATCTAATTTAAGCATAGGAACCTATAGTCTAGTGGGTTAGCTTCCAAAAGAAACTAAAATCACTAGCTAAGTCCTAGGAATAAGCTTTTGGCTTGCTTATGAAGAAGCTATGAGTTCACTGATTTCTTAGTGTACTCAGTGAATTGGTGATAAGTACAAGCTCCTTGCAGACCTTATTAATAAGATGCAAGGTGGAATTTAAGTGCTGGATCATTAAGTTGGGTAGATCAGCTTTACAAAAGACTAAACTACACAAGCTCATGACCATAAATGAGCTTATTAGAGCTATAGGTAATGGTGCAAGTCCAAACAGTTGGACTGTTGAGAGTGGGCAAACTATAAGCTCTAAAGACTTATCAAATAAGCTCATAAGAGCTCAACCATCACTAAGACATTGAGTATGATAGATTGGCCTCACAAGAAGCTAAAAATCACAAGCTCAAGCTAAGTGGGGAACTTTTCATGAACTAGGAAAAACAACTCACTTCACTGTTTGCTTCAGTGAAGTGAGCTTGGTTGGGGACAAAAAGGTGGGAAGGATTAAGCTATGCAAATAAGCTGAAAATGTAAAAACAATAATACAAATAGTAAAAAGGCCACACAGGCAACATAAAGAAGCTAAGTACACAAGCTATGGTCAAATCCACAAGCTTTTGCAAGCTTGTGAACTTGACAGGCCTAGCCATGGTGCAGGGCATGTTTTTAAACAGGTAGCTAAAATAAGCTGGGAAATAAGTACTTAAAAAGCTGAGAAATGACAAACTAGTATTTTTCTAATTAATATGAGCAACTAAATTTAACTATCCCAAAATATGAAAAGCTAAATCTTAGTAAATAACACACACTTAAATTCTATAATTTATTCAAAAACGACTAAGGTGAAAATTTGACTTTAACTAAAAACTGAAAAGGTTGACTAAAGTGAATTTAAATCTTAAATTACTACTTAAACATGTTATATTAAGCTATAATAAAACTGAATTAAGTTAACTTATCAACTTTTAGGCTAATATTATGGAAATAGACTTGAAAACTTAAACAGACAAGAATTAGAAAAGACTAAAAGGCAATTTTGACTTTTAACTATATAAGGACTGAATTTGTTGATTTAACTAAGCTATATAATACTAAAGTGATAAGAAACAACAATAAATAACAACACAACAAGCCTGGACTGCTAGTTTATCAGCAAATCCAAACAGTCCTTTAAAAGGAATTAAATTGGACTTTTCATAACATCTAACTGTATAAATAGAATTTAACAAATCCAGAGGATTAAGTGTGTCAAACCCAACCTTTTTCAACCTAAACCAATAGTCACAAGAGTCTAGGTCTATGATTTCCAAAATCAAGCATATTGGCAGTCAAAATGTAATTCCAAGCCACAATGAATTCCAAAACATAAACACCTAATTTAAAGCTATAATATCACTATATAATAAAAAGAAACACAGAAACATAAAAATCATAGCATATAAGTCAGTAAAACAGTAAAATGCAAAAGATGGTAAAAATGGAACTCACAAGTGATCAGGAAAAAACTGAGTACCAAGGCTTAAAAACCACTCCTAGCTTGTTGTCAATAAGCTAGAAACCAGAAACCCATCCAGCTTAGCTTCTATTTCTCAGAACTGCTTATGAGACCACATGATGATTTCCATTGACTTTTATTGATTTTTTACTTTTCTGAATTTAAAAGACTAAATTTGTTTAATGAATCTACAAGCTTAATGAGCTTTTGTCAGAAGCTTATATGAGCTATAGAATCCACTAAACAACTAGTTAACATGGAATTAAAATAATCTTGAAAATTAAAGTAATTTAAGCAAAATTTGGAAACTGGAATTAAACTGAAATTAAACTGACATTAAAGTTCCATTACACTATTTTAAAGTAAATTACAACATAAAAACTGTAAAAGACATTTAATAAAACATGTAAAATTATACTACGTGAACAATGGTAAAACCAAAGTTGAGTCTTCTCTTGGTCTCTATTCTTATTTATTGACATAATTCACTCTTTGTCGACCTCTGATCATATCCCACTTGACTTCTTCTCTTGAATTCATCCAAATGGTACACTTGGCATTTTGGCGGGAAAGTCTTAGAAGCAGGTTATGTGCATTAATTGAGCTTTGGTTGTTTGTGTAGGTGGAGGGGATGTAATCAAGTGTTAGGAGGTAGTGTGGAAAGGTGGAAGTGAGCAGGTGGAGGTAATGGAGTGGATACAGGTGTTAGGGGGGAAGGGGATGAACAGTGGCACGCGGGTTCTTTTATTTTAAATTTCGGGTTTGGGTTTGGACTGTTTTTGGGCTTGGACTTGGGTTAATATTTAACAAAGGGTCCGTATAGTTTTATTAGTGTAATAAGCCCAAGGACCAAAAGTGAAAACTGCCAAACTTGAGGGACCTATTATGCCATCATTCCAAACTTCCTTTGAAGGGCCAAACCTGCCATTTATATAAACACAAGGACCAATATTGTTAATTAAAACATTTTAAAGCTTAAAAGGACCATTTGTGTAAATTTTGGATTCTTGGGGGACTAAAGTGTAAATTCCCAAAAGTTATCAAAAGTGTTCCAATTTGTAAGTTCATGAATAGTACAAGGGTATATTTTGTAAAATTTCCATTTTTGAATACCCAGGGACCATTTTTGCCTATTTTGTAACTTGAAGGGTAAAAGTTGCCATTTTGTGTAAACTTTCATCCAGGGATCTTTTGTGAATATTTTTGGTTTCCCAAGGACTTAAGTTGACTTTTATTTCATTTTGAAACTTCAGGGACTAGTTTTGCCATTTTGTGTAACTCCAGGGACTGAAAACGACAATTGTTGTGAAATTGATCATTTTTCACTTGTTTTTCAATCTTTTGTACCTGAATCACATAAAAACACATTTAAATGATATTTATAACATTTTGTGAGTCATTTGTGTGTTTTTGGTTGTTTTGTGGGTTTAAATAGTATAAAATATATGTGTAATTAGACACATATCACATAACTCAACATAAAAGCTAAAGCCAGTTCATATCCTAAATTCATACCAGAACATACGCATCCAACAAGGGTAGTTACACCATCACTTATTGTCAAATACTAACAAGCCACAAACATCAAAAGCAATCTCAAATCCATGTCCTATATAAAAAAAACATCCAATCTCAAGATATCTAAACCGAAAAGCTAAACATCATAACTCAACAATCCAAGCTAACCCGGTTCATATCCTAAATTCATACCACATTTTCTCAAAACACAAAGATTCACCCCATTTACACACGCAACATAAAAATCCAACAAGGGTAGTTACATAGTTACACCATCACTTATCATCAAATACTAACAAGAGGTAAGCATCAAAAGCAATCTTAAACCCATATAAAAACAACTCAAATCTTAAAAAACATTCATAGGCTTAGCAAAATCTCGAAACCAAAACCCGAAAAATCAATCAATTAACAATTAAAGCTTCAAAATCTAAGCTCGCAAGAGCATCAACAAATCTCACCATTATCTAAACATCATTTACAGCAAAATCTAAAAAATAATCAACCTAAAAATAAATTCTAGCTTTTTCTTCTACAAACAATCATAAGAACTTTTCAACAAACATCTAGTCAATACTCGGTGAAAAATGAGCTAATTTATGGGTTTTCAAGTATGTATACCTATCAAGAACACACATACTTAACAAAGATAACGCCTTTAGATATGTGGTTCTTATCTCGAGGCAGAACAAGGCTACATACATTATATTGGCTTCAATCATGCCCAAATGATACTAAGATGATGTAATATATCAGGATATCCTTACGCTTAACTTATGCATTTATTCATTATCAAAAAAACCCCTATTCCCCAAATAACTAATAAGCACTTTGGCATAAGCTCACCCAGCCTGTAAGTTCGTTATACAAGCTTACCCAAACACCCCCTAAATCCCATATTCCCGTGAAAGTTATCTCTCTCTCACAAACTCACGCTGCTCTACACATGATAATTAGGAAAAATACAAATACATCACAACGTATAAGCTTTGTACCTCTTTTTTATAGCCAATAGCTTATTAACCAAAAACCAATGTCACCAAATCTCTCATTTCTTCAAACTTCGACTACCAAACAGTTTTGAAGTTAAATTAGAGGGTTAGGGTTTTTAATTTTCATAAAATTTGGGGATTTTGTTTAAATTGATAAAGGGTTTCTGTTTCGTTTGTGTTTGCTGGTGGCTGCGGGAGATGGTTGTTAGAAATTGTTTCAGAAAATGGATAATGAGGAAAGAGGTTGAAGGTTCGTGTATTAGTTTAGTGTATTTTGTTAGTATCAAACTAGTTTTAATACCCGTGCACGCACGGGGCTTATACATAAAATTTTAGTTAAAGTATTAATTTTGCAATTGTTAATGAAATTAATTTTTCAATTCTTAATGAATTTTTTTTGTTTGTTTTGATGTGCTGTTGGCTAGTGTGGATATGATCAGATCCGTGGTCCATGTGTATAAATCACTTGATGGATTTCTTGGTCTTAGGATGGGTTAAATAAGAATTGTTTCATACCTGCACAATCAAGGACTAATGAGAAATTATGTTGGCTATTGTTTCATTAGTCGTAGAGGAGGGTTTTTCTTCTTTTGAGACGACATGTATGATCTTTCACGTGTCATCAAGGCCAATGTCACATAATTACGTGTAATAAGGCAGTTTATCCTTGAAAATTTGTGATGGTATCTTTTAAGTAAGTTAGGAGGAGTCGATGGGATTTATGCGCAAGTGGTGGGCTGGTGTCTAGTCAATTGCTAAGACCCCTAGATTCACATAAATAGTAAGCATTGTAATCCAAATGTGCCACAAATACATCAGAACTGGTTCAAAAATAGATCATTAATATTACAATTGTGATTCTTGTAATAAAGGTATGCTAGGACTATTGAAGGAATAATGTATCTTCTAGCGTGCATCTCTCCACATAGAGAGTTGCACTCACGCAAGTTTAACACCCCCTTTTGAAGGGCTTTCGTCGTCACCAATAGGTTACTTTCTTGATAGATATTTCAACATCTAAATGAGTGCTTTCTGTTGGAATTTTATACTCATAACAATTATATATAAAACAAATACATCATCAAAGCAAGCAGCGGAAGACAATAGAATAATATATATAATTAATTAACCAAACAAGAAAGTGCGTACCTTTTAGCAATTCAAGCAATCAAACGATTATGTGATCAAGTAACAAAACCCAAAACCCTAAACTAGGGTTTATACAAATCGTCCAACCCAAATAAATCGACCACCAAGGAATACAAGCTCAAGTGTGCTTGCTCTTCGTTCTTGTACACACGTACTAATAGCGATTTGATGTGGAGAAGATAGTTCCTTGAATCACTAATAAACCAAACACTTTATCTTTGAGCTAAGACAAAATCGAAACACCCTTGGGTTAGGGTATTCGACCGGCCACACAAAGAGGAGAGGAGAAGGAGAAGAAATTAGGTTATTGGTGATCCAAGATTAGGTTATGAATGAATACAATGAATTGTATTTATAGGTAACTTATCTTGGTGACCAAGTTAGAGTGGGATTGGGTTTTGGAAACCCCCACCGATCGGCCAAGCATCCCAAGGGGATTCTAGAACTTTCCCGATATCTAATTTCATTCTTAGTCCTTCTAGTTAATATTTAACGACCGTTAACCAAACCTCGTTAATTATTTAACTATCGTTATGTTTTATTTAGTGATTAATAATTAATAATAATAACGTTTTATTTATATTAATTATGTACATCAATTCTCATACGTAATGTGTGCAATCCCGAAGTCTCGAGTTCGAATCCGGACATACTATTATTTAAATATCCATTAAAACCTTTCAGCTCCCACTTGGATATTACTAAATATAGTAATGACATTGGTTAGTCTAGCTTTCACACGCCAACGCCCCCAGATCGAATCGAGCATGGTCTCCTGGAAAAACCATTTAATGATTCATCATTTTTACTTATCCTTTTGTTACTAATACTACATTAACTATGAATATGGATCAAGTCATTTCATAAGTTAATATTCTGTTTCTCGTTGTATATGATTGAACAAGATTACCAAATCATCTGAACGTATTCCAGATAGATCTTGGGTATGGCCATACAAACATCTTGTCAACCCTACGAGGGGCCCAAATATAGTATTATGCTTTGAAACAAATTCAAAGGAACAAATTCTCTTGACTACAAACATAACTCATGAATTTTGCAACACTTCCGAAAATAGCCCTTATAACTACCAGTTACGGATAGCGTTAGACTATCTTACACAAATGCACTACATTCATATCAGTTATCTGGTATCTCAAGTCTAAGGATAAACACTTCATGATATACTTAATGATAAAATCCAAAAGTATCATCATGCAAAGTTGGGATGAGTCCTATATTCAATTCATTGAACATCATGTGAATCTGGTATGTCCCACGCATCAATATACTTTAAAAAATATATTCTACCAGAACTCAGATTTGTCTTAATTCAATGACATTCCCACATCATTGATCGACAACGGACTATTTAGAATAACATAAGTTACTCATGGATTAAACATGCAAATATAGGATATAATATTAAGAAAATGAAAAATAAACATAAACAACTATTTTATTTCATTAAAGTAATATTTGTTCATAACATCCTTTATCCAAATACTAATCACAGATCTGCATGAAATTACTAGCTAAACGAAGTCCTATCCCATCAGCATGGTCAGTAAGTTTATCTTTTGGCAAAGGCTTCGTAAAGGGATCAGCTAGATTTTCATCTGTATGAACTTTGAGTAGATTGATTTCACCTATGTCGACTTGTTCTCGAACATAGTGATATCGACGAGGAAAATGTCTGGCGCCCTTCATGACTCCAGGCTCATTGGCAAATGTTATTGCAGCAGAGTTGTCACAATACACATTTAAAGGTAATTCGATTGAGGACATTACTCCGAGTCCCGAAATGAATTTCCTAATCCAAACATCTTCCATCGCAGCTTCTGAAGCAGCTATGTACTCAGCTTCTGTAATAGACATCGCAACCGTTGTTTGCTTCTTGCTCTTCCAGTCAACTGCTCCTCCATTAATGACAAAGACATAACCCGTCTGAGACTTCGTATCATCTTTATCAGTTTGGAATGACGCATCGCAAAAACCTGTAACATCAAGTTCTGCATCTGGATTTCCTCCATACACTAGAAACATTTCTTTAGTAGCCCTTAGATACTTAAGAATGTTCTTAACAGCTTGCCAGTGCTTCACACCTGGGTTCTGTTGATACCGACTGGTAATGTTCTGTGCAAACGCCACATCAGGCCTTGTACATCTCACAGCATACATGATAGATCCTACAGCCGAAGCATAAGGAACTTTCCTCATGTATTCCACCTCAGCAGGTGTTGACGCGCATAGTTTATTACTTAAGCCATGTTCAACTTGCATCGGCAAATATCCCTTCTTGGAATTTTGCATACTAAATCTCTTCAGTATTTTATCAATGTAAGCACTTTGGCTTAGTCCAATTAACCGCCTTGATCTATCTCTGTAGATCTTGATTCCCAGAATAAATGCTGCTTCCCCTAAGTCCTTCATAGAAAAGCACTCTCCAAGATAAGACTTTACATCTTGCATACTTGGAATGTCTTTTCCCATGATCAATATGTCATCGACATATAAGACAAGGAAAATAACATTACTCCCACTAGCTTTGTGATACACACATGGCTCATCAAGATTTTGAGTGAAACCAAATTTCTTGATTTCTTCATCAAACTTCTTGTTCCATTGCCTTGATGCTTGCTTCAACCCATAAATGGATCTTTGAAGTTTGCATACACGCTTTGGAAATTTAGGATTCACAAACCCTTCAGGCTGCGCCATATAGATGTCCTCATCTAGGCGACCGTTTAAGAAGGCAGTTTTGACATCCATTTGCCATATCTCATAGTCATAGTACGCAGCTATGGCTATAAGAATCCTAATAGCTCTAATGTCTGCTACAGGAGAAAATGTCTCCTCGTAGTCTACCCCATAGGTTTGAGTATAACCTTGAGCTACAAGACGAGCTTTATAGGTGTGTGCATTGCCATCCATGTCAGTCTTTATCTTAAAGAGCCACTTACTTCCAACTACCTTAGCATTTGGAGGTAAGTCAACCTCTATCCAGACTTCGTTGTCTTTCATGGATTGCATTTCCCCATTCATTGCAACTCGCCATTTTTCCTTTTCAGGACTCATCATGGCAGCTTTATAGTTAGCAGGTTCACCAAGATCCCCTAACATATTTTCCTCAGCTTCTACGTTGAGACATAGACGCTCAGGTGCACGCGTAGTCCTTGCAGATCTACGAATGGGAATCACTTCAATCTCAGGTGGAACGCCCAGACTTTCAGGTTCTACTTGAGGTTGGCTAGTGTTCTCAGAAGGTGTTGTATCTTCTTGATCATCTTCCAGATCATATACTCTCCCACTGAATTCATGAGATATGAGATCCTTTTCAAGAAAGTCTCCATACCTAGCAACAATTACTTTGTTTTCAGGTGGAAAGTAGAAGTAGTAACCCATAGTTTCCTTTGGGTATCCTACGAAGACACACTTAACAGATCTTTGTTGCAGCTTATCAGCAGAGTCACGTTTAACAAACGCCTCACAACCCCAGACCTTTAAGTAAGACAAGTTGGGAGGTTTCCCATACCACACTTCATAAGGAGTCTTATCAACCTTCTTAGTTGGAACCATATTCAATATGCGAACAGCAGTTTCCAAAGCATAATCCCAAAAGGATAAGGGAAGAGTAGTAAGATTAAACATTGATCGCACCATGTCTAGCAATGTACGATTCCTTCTCTCAGATACACCATTTTGTTGTGGAGTATAAGGAGATGTGAGTTGCTGGACAATACCACACTCAGCTAGATAATCTTTAAACTCTTGGCTTAAATATTCACCACCTCTATCAGATCGAAGAGCTTTAATCTTCTTTCCTAGTTGCAGTTCTACTTCACTCTTAAAAACCTTAAATGTTTCAAAGACTTCATGTTTATGTTTAAGTAAATAAACATAACCATAACGACTGAAATCATCAGTAAAGGTTAAGAAGTAGCTAGCACCCTTTCTTGACACATGTCTTAGTGGTCCACATACGTCAGTATGTATCACACCAAGAAGATCAGAAGCCCTTTCTAAACTATTTGTAAAAGGTTTCTTGGTCATCTTCCCAGATATGCAAGATTCGCATTTATCAAATGATTCATCATTGATGTCTTGCAATAGCCCATCGTGTTGCAGCTGTTGCATGCGTTTCTTGCCTATATGAGCAAGTCTACAATGCCAAAGAAATGAAGAATCCAAATCACCTTTGATTCTTTTATTATTGATGCTAAAGACAGAATTATTTTTATCAACAACATTATCATGCAAATCAATTTCAAACACACCATTTACTGGAATAACATTAAAGTAAAAAACATCATTTAAAGAAACAGAAATTCCATAATCAGTAAATGTATGAACGAAACCAATATCTTTTAACAAGGAAACAGAAACGACACCCCTAACAATGGAAGGTGCGTAATGACAATCGTTTAATGACAGTACTAAACCCGAAGGTAAAACTAAATCAAACGTGCCTATAGCTTCAACGACTGCATGTGCTCCATTACCCACGTGCAGGTATTGCTGTCCATAGGCAAACTTCCTTGCTCCTCTAAGT
>CM040241.1:11760462-11814738 GCA_022545495.1 Chrysanthemum lavandulifolium
GAATACCAATTGGCGGATCTTCTCACCAAAGCCTTGCCTCCCGCTAGGTTTAATGAGTTGATCCACCGAATTGGTATCACGGTGTTGACTCAAGAGGAATTGGATGACCTCTTAAAGCATCTTAAAAACACATCAATACACCAAAACATCTTTTGTAAATACTTTTCAAAAACAAAATACAAAAATATAAAACCCGATAAAACAACAAAAATATTCTTCTATCTAATTTTCTTTCAACATGGCAAGTACATTTCTTAATCAACACTTTAATCTTTCAAAATTCAGTATTTTTCGATCAAGTGTTGAGGGGGAGAAAACAAAGACTTAACTGTTTCAAAACATCCGTGTACTTGCATGTTATCCTATCCCGGTTGTTTCTTTTTCAATGGTGGTAAATTTTTTTGGTTCACTGACACTCCTTGGACTAAAATTAATAACCTTTCAATATTTCTTAAGTCAAGGGGGAGTGTCGTCAAGTTTCTTTCTTAAAATCTTTGTTTGATAACCAAAACGGAAGTTAAAAGGCTTTGTCTGAAAAAGGAAAAGGTGGAGGGACCAAAACTGCCAAAAGGTTAAAGTCATTTTAATAAAAACAACCCACCTAACTTCAACTTCACATTTATTACTCTTAACCAAAAAAGATCCTACGTCTAAAATTCATTCAAGAAATCCGTGTTTCAGATCATCAATTTGTAAGTGTATTTGTGTTCCTAACAAGATTACAAACAATGGTTTTAAATCGTTTTGAAAATTAACGGTTAGATTTTAAACTATGGTTGATTTTGTGTTCTACGCGTATGCGTATGAACACATAATCTTGTTTATGTGTTTGTGGTTAAAAAGATTTTGTCAAAATGTTTTAATAACATCAATGATACGTTTTCTATCCTCAAAACGAACCCAGAAACTCGAATTGAGTGATTTTGAAAATTAGGGTTTATATGTCGAATTGGGTGTTTTCAAATGTGAAGGGTTCTGGTCAAAAAGGTTGTTGTGTAATGTTTATATGATGTTGAATTGATGATATCCATGCTCTATAACAACCCAGAAACACTAATTAATGCAGAATTAGGAATTAGGGTTTAAAGTTCTTAAGTTTGGGTATTTTTGATTCATCACGAACTGGATGTTAAGACTTGGTTTATAGACTCTCACAACACCTTAGAACTACCAGAATCATTTTTGTGCAAATCCTATGGTTAGAAATCTTATGCGTAATTCATAACCCTTAGGGTTTTGACCTACGCGTATGACTTTCTACGCGTAAATGTTTAACAAGCTTTCATGCCATAATCTATTTTTAAATATGACTATACATGTTAAGATTGCTGATTTGATGATTTTATTTCAGGCTTGCTACGCTTAAATTCAGAATCAAGGTCATTTGAATCTCTACGCATAAGGATCACCTTACGCGTAGAAAGTTATGCGTAAGAGAAATTTTACGCGTAAGGTTCTACAATGGGACTACGCGTATCCTGTGAAGGATATGCGTAAACAGTGAACTCTACGCATAAGGTCTACTCATACGAGTAAGCCTTACGCGTAAGGTTCTTATACGCCTACGCGTAAGCTCTACGCATAAGGTCCTCTTTTTCTTGCGCGTAACATTTCTTACGTGTAAGTTAGGATCCTACGCGTAAGCTTTCGTCTACGCGTATATCATTACTGTTTACGCTTAACTTTGCCAAATCTACGCCTAAGCCTTGATTGACCATCATGATGAATTGTTACGTGTACAAACTTGTTAATAAACAAATCATATCGTCACGAAACCAATAATGTCACTACTAAACTTAAACGTTTGATATGTTGTGAAATATAAGTAAGAACATAAAGTTTAAAACTTAAAAGTTAACTAACTCACGAAACGTTTCACGATGTCATTGGAAAAATTGGACAAACAAGTGACCTAGGACTCGTAACAATCATTAACACTGTACATTCAATAATTAGACAATAAAGACCTTCTGTTGACTAACATTATGTCTTCGATATGTTGGTTCTTTTGGCTAATGTTATTTGGATCACGACATGGTCTTTCAAATGAATGTGGATGCACGAAGTTCTCACTATTGCCGACATCTTCCCTAATGGCTATCCAAGAAAGATTGTAAAGAATAATCTCAGAGTTGACTTTGAAACCCTCACATGCTCAGAATCTTCTTGCTTGATTGCTGTGGATATTCTAAAGAATCATCCATACCAGAACATTCTCTCACACTCTGCTACAATACCTGAGATCTACATACAACAATTCTGGAATTCAATGCAAAGGATCAAAGGTCAAAGTGCGGTGATAGTGACGCTCAATCACAAACAAGTCACCATAACTCATGAGGACTTACGGGTTGTTCTTCTCATACCTGAAATCGAGTCAACCGACTTCTATGCCACACCCACTGAAGGGACTATTATGCAATTCCTACTTGATATTGGCTATGATGAAGCTTCAGGAGTCATCACTAAGCATTCTCTTGTGGAACTAAAGAACATTCCTCAACCGTGGAGAACTCTCTACATCATCATCACCAAATCTGTCTCTGGTCGTGACAGTGGCTATGAGCATCCAAAGCTCATGGAACTGCAAATATTTTGGTCATTAATCAACAAGAAGGACATCGAACTGGAAGCTCTGATATGGGAAGACATGATGTCATTTCACAAGAAACTTGGCTCAAAGATTCCCTATGTCAGATACACAAAGCTGTTGATCCAGAGAGCACTTGGACTTAATCCTGATAATCCCCAGAGGCTCAATGACCCCGACAATCACGACATGTTGAGTGAGCCTATCCTATCTGTCAGAATCAAGGAATCGTCAACAAAGAAACAGGGTGCTGTGTTACCTGATCACCTTCTGACTAAAGAGATCAAGAAGCTCGAAACCTACAAAAGGTATCTGGTAGCAGTAAGAGAAGGCAAAGTTGGTCATCTCGATGAAAAGTCTTCTGGAACACCTACTCGGAGAACAAGAAGAGGTAGTACAGGTAGTGCAGTAAGCACAGAGAGTCAAAGGAAGGTCCCACAGAGGAAACCTACCCCAAAGAAGAAAGTTCCCTCTCAGGAAGCTACTCCTATTCCCTAGTCTGAGCCTGAACCGCAAAGAGAGCTAAAGGACGAGGACTCTGAGGGTACCGAATCAGAAGAAGAGATCTTCTACTCTGAATCCGCAACCAACATTAATCCTTCAGTAGCCAAACCTCCCAGTCCACCAGCTGATAAAGGGAAAGGAAAGACTCCAGCGCTTGTGCCGTATGATCAAAGCTCAAGCTCAAAAAGTGATGAAGAGCAACTGGAAAAATCATACAGGAAGAAGTTTACAATCGTTAGAGACCTTCAGAAAGCTAAAGAATTTGAACAAGATCAAATGCGTGGCCCCGGAGGGTCGAGTGGTGGTATCCACTCTTCACCAACTCCTGATGCGGTTAATCAACCCGATAAGGGAGCTGGTGCCACCACTCTTGAACAACAGAAAAAGCTTACGGAGGATACTATGAATTTCGACTTTGAGGAACCGGATAAAGATAAGTCTGAGAAAGATGAGGGTGACAAGGAAAAGACTGACACAGAAAAGACTGAAGAGAAAGAAAAATCTGAAGATGATGATGATTATGAGAAGTTTCTTCTAGACAGTCCAACACGCTCACAGGAGAAAACCTCAGAACCTTCTAAGGACCCGGAGTCTCCTCACATATCTTCATCATCAGATTCGTCTGCTCACTCCTCACCACCACCATCAAAAAGATCAACCAAATCATCATCCAAATTTGTGAAGAAGCCTCCTCGATCTTGGATTTCTCATACTCATGAAAGAATTGTGAAAGCTGTCCAACAAGTCAGGAAGAAAGACATGCTCTACAAAAAGTTGAATTGGTTTGCTGACCAAATACAGTATCTTCATGACGAGAATGACAAGATGCAAGAAGAAAGGAAGTTTATCCAGGAATTCATGAAAAGTCATCGTCAAGAGGAACTGAACGAGATGATTGAAGGTTACACTCACAAGTACCTTCAGGATATCACTTCTAAAGTCCAAAAGGAATTGGAGAAGCCGGCAAGAGAACATACTCACAAGTTTCTTCTCGACACCATCCCCGGCATAACCAGAGAAGTTTTCTCCAGACAACTCACTCCAAACATCGTTGCATTGGTTAAACATATAATGGCCAAAGAAGTCGATCTTTCGAAAGCGGGTTACTTGCTAACCGATAATGCAAATGTCAAAGCGATGCGGAGCGTTTACTCGGATGAAGCTAAATTTTTGAAGGTCTACTTGCTTTTAAACTCGGATCATCATGCAAGGAGTCGACCGATCAACCCAAACGGCCAAGAGATGGCGATGATACGGACAAGGACTCGCACCTAAATGTCGAAGCGGTCTAGTGAATCTTCCTCCATACAACCTCCTCCTCAACGGACTCTGCTCAACAAAGATCGCCTCCTCGCTCTTTCATCGATAAACCTCGGGATTACGAGTTCTTGCCCAGACTCAGAAAACCGGTGATCATTTTGAGTATTCGGGTGGTGACGATGAGGAAGTTCGTGAGCCCCTATAACAACCCACCTCTCCCAAACAAGTACAGAAACCAGAATCATCATCTAGGCCTTCGAAAGAGAAGAAGAAGACGCCTCAGACTGACGTTGTATCATGGCTAGATGACGATAAAACAGAGGAATTTGAATGGTTCTCTACTCTTGTTAACAACACCCCCTACCCTGAAGAAGGTCAAGATCTGGTAGACGGTACTACATTGGAGCATGCTAAAACTCTGCAAGAAAAGTTCCATGTGAAAAAGATGACGAAATCCGAGTTGCGGCGAATCAAGAATGAAGCCTTTCAACTTCTAAAAGACTGCTCGGAAAGTGCCATCGAGGTCGAATATCACCTTGATAACATTGCTCGAGCCATGCCTAACAACATGGATTGGCTCAACCCAGAAGCAAACATCGACTTCACAAAACGGGACAACCCTCCATACTATACCGATTGGTCAAGACCTCTACCAACAATTGGCCAACCAGATCAGCCTAGGATTCCCTTCCGCTATTTCTTCAACAAAGACCTGGAATTTCTTCTCCATGGTGGCGATGGTTCAAGGAAATACGCTACATCTTTGACACTTCCATTCCAGTGACTATTTACTCGAATCTGCATAGCCATCGAGGCGTGCCAATCACTTGTTCTCTAACAAAGTGGAAGCATACGACCGAGATGCACTGTACGGGATTCATCATTGGCCGAAACGCCGAGGAATCTACTACCGAAGCTGCCAGGTACAGAAGTCTCAACATGCAGTGTTCAGTACTAAGAGTATCGTAGCCATTCAACATGTTGGTCTTTCGTCTAAGTGGGACTACACCTTCCTAAAGAATATTGTGGTCAAACGACAAGATGAAAGGGATTATGCATTCTCTGAAGCTGACTTTGAGAATTTGTCTATCAACGACATTGAAGACATGTACCTTGCCAAAGTACAGGGTCGCATGAGACAATTTTCAACCGAAATACAACGTGAATTCATCAAGTCATTTCTCATCTTCATCAGACGCATAGTCATCAAGGAACGTGTTGAAGATCTCCAGCTTGCCGTTGAATCTTATCAGACGCGTGTCAACTTCACTCCACCTCAGCTTGATCTTCTCGACATCAACCTGCTCTCTCAATATACACTCATCAGCAAACCTTTCGGCGTCGTTTACCGTAGTGAACTTCAAAGAAATTGCTTAATGGCGTGTAGTGAACTTCACAAATTCGGAGATCACACTTTGAAGATGGTTAGGGACGGATTGGCTTATCGCTTGAAGGATATCGTCAAAGATTGGGTCTCCTAAGCGATGGAATTCTCGGGATCGAAGGGATGTGAGGAGGATCATCAAGATGATTGATGAGCGGTTGTATCGACGGGATCAGTTCAGAAGATTGGAAAGCTTTGTTGGTGGTCGACCCAGGATTAACATCACCGGCTTTCAACGCCCGGTTCACACTCCTGGAAACATCACTGGACTTCCTGGTACCCCTTGAACTGCTTCTCTCATTATCAATTTGGATGTATGATTTATTATGTCAATGGCTTGTGCACACATAACAGTGTACAACCCGTACTTGTCATGAAAGGACCCTGTGGTACGCTTCAGTGCCACAATCCTATAAAAAGAGCGAAAGCTTCTTACTTTTGAGCGAAACCTATCAATCCTTTCATTTTCAAGGTTTTGATCAAAAGAACAGGTACTTCCCCTTATGATTTTCAAAACCTCAACCGTTTATATCACTTGTTGAGGGGGAGTATTTGACAAAAATCTTTGTTCACAAAATTGTTCACAGTGGTCTTCTTCCCGCAACACTCAAAATGGTCATATTTATTCTCGACTTTTCAAAAATAAAATTTGATATGCCATTTTTGAGGGGGAGAAAATTATGTGATAAGAAATATGTTGTGTCAAATGCAAATGAATCTGTGTGCTTCAGACTTAACCAACGAATTGACGAGATCTTAACCGTTAGTAACTCGAAAAGACTTGTCCGGGACGGGTAATAATTTCAAGCTAGTTCGCTAGTGATGTAAACGTGTCTCGCAAAGGACTTGTCCGAGTAGAATGTACCATTCGAGAAACTCTTGGTATTTTTTGGGTAAAGGGGAGTAATCCTGCACCCTGGTAAATATATTAACCAAATAAACGTTTAAGTACAATGGATATGAGTGAATCCCATATCTCAGCCTGTTACATAGGCATAAAGCTTACATAACAAGTTACTTCCAATTCTCTAAACAAGAAAACAAACCACTACTCAAATGATAACATATGACACAACAATAAAACTACTTCCTAGGACCTTGAAGCGTTGTGCCATACATGGCATTAAAAGAGTCCAAATTCACGGAAGATCACGAACACATTTCGCATAGTCATCGTATTCATAGTCATCATACTCATCTTCAAATTCATGGCCCCACCAAAAATATTAGAGACTCATCAAATGGGTTAGCAACAACCTCATCTTGAGAATCGACACCTCAATCTCTCCCACTTTAGAGAAAGGGTTAACTCTCTTAGTAGGCGAGGTAGAGCGGAATAGGTTGACCATCATCATCCACAAGAGTAGCTTTCCCATCAATAATTAGCTTTTCAAGCTTACCAATTTTCTCAGCTATGGGAGTAGAACCACCATCCATTGTTCCCATTGAATCATTCACAAGCTTTGCAGCAGAATAAGTCCCAGTCTCCGGAGGCTTAGACGCCTCACCAATACAAGAGTCCGCCCCCCGAGATCCATCAATACCAGCTTCCTTAGTAGTACCAGAAGACTTCCCAGTCTTGACCTTGTTAGTAGAAGAGTCAGCCACAGTACTTGGGTTACCCAAATCATCTTCCACCTCAAGAGTCCCAAAAGAGTTAGACGTAGGAATCGGTGTATCATTAGCATTACCACTAGCTACTGCCGGTGTCTTCGTCTTTGCAACATAAACCTGCTTCCTAGGTGCAAATCTAGGACCCTTACCCATATTAATACCACCAGTCACCTTCAAGAAACTCTTGGTAGACATGAACTCTGACGGGTTTGACATCCTTTCGAGGTTTGTCTACACCTTCAAGGTTGTTATTAGAGCTAGTTGTCACCTAAAAGCTGACAATGTAACTCTTTAACTATGCAACGTAACCGTGTCTCATGGGGATTGTCTATCTTGAGTTGATCAATTCAAAATGTGCGCGCTCTTTCCTCACTGTGCATATAACCGTTAAAACTCTTAAGCACATGTGGAGGGGGAGTATTTATGCAAAATCTCAAAACTCTCACAGTGGTACAAAATGTTTTTCATTCATAAACACTTTGAGAGATTTTCATGAAAATGGTTTTACGGCAACATAGGTTAGTCATGGAGTTATAAGGTGACTAAGGTTAGGAATAACCGTCCTATGATCCGCCAGAGCCGGAGGGATCTACCCAAGGACACCACAAATAGTTAGAATTTAGAAGTCCTTAGGTATGATTGTAAAAAGGAGAAATATGAGAATCGGAGAAAGAAGGAGTTGAAGAATCAAAAAGAAATGTAAAGAAAAGGGTGAAAAGAAATAGCCTTCCAGATTACTCAACTTAGGGAGGCATACACGGGTTCAATTCATATGCTCTTGGTTGTCACTAGATGACACCGGTATTGAAGATTAAAAGTCGTCATGGACCCGATGGCGCATGCACTAAACCTTCTTAGCCACTCAAGTTTCTCCCAAAAAGCTTGTTTTATTCTCACGGGGAACCCTACGTATACTATTGGCTTTCTCTTAGAGATAGCATTATTGAAGAAGGAGACCTCTCCTAGTCTCCGCTCGGGAAAAACCAAATCGCACAATTGAGTCTAGAGCCACGAGATTCATCAAAAGATCTCTTAGGTACACTTGACATTTCATCACTTGATGTTCAACAATAAGAACATCGGTGGTGCGTTATCGAGTCCTTCACGGATCTTAGCAACTGTCGAGAACATTTATGAGAGGTTCACATCCGTGATCCTCGGTGATTGAATAGAAACTCCGCCAAGGTCAACATCAAACGACCGACGGCAGTCGCCGGTAACTCCCGTGGATTACGCTTAGTGGTCTCAAACGGTCTGATCGTGAGGTGATGCTTGATTGTACCTCGGTGGCTCATCTCGAATCGTAGATGTACCGGTACATCGTGTTATCTCACTTGTGGGACTCCGGTTCAGAACGGCCTTTGTAAGAATTAGAGTTGTGTTTTCACACTATGATGTTAACACTCTCGAAGTTCAAACTTGTAAGTCTTGGAATCGCTTATTACTAACCGTTTTAATGTTTTCTTCTTATGGAAGCTCTGGAGCGGAATGATCGTGTAGATTCTTCTCATGTTCACACCAACATCATCACTAATGGAAGTTCTATCTTAAAGCAACACAAAAGTCAGAATGATTCTTCGTCACTTCAAAGAATCTACAAAGTTTAAAAGACTTAAAGCACTTCATCAGTACTGAATTCCAACGTCAAAGAGCGTGTGAGCATGTTGAAGAATGACGTGGAGACATTGTAGCAGCGAAGCAGACCTGAGGCAGACTTGATGCAGACAACAACATACTATCACTTTCACCACAAAGAACAATGATCAAAGAACAAAGTTAAAGATGACGTCAAAACATAACCGTTTAAAGGAAAAAATTTCTCTACACTGGGGAGATTGTTCAAATCAAGACACTTCTTCTCACAAGAAAGAAGAATGTCAGAAGACGTCAAAGCAACTATTACATCAACGCCTTCACCGTTTTCATCACTAACACTTAGGGGGAGATTGTTGGAAACACTCCTAAACATTAATCAAGTGTTAGTAATTAATATGTAATAGTTAGCTTAATTATGGCCTTTATGTTTGTTATTAGCCTTAAGCTTATGTAGAAGGCCCATGAGCTTAGGCCCAAGCCCAATAAGGAAAAAGGAAGGAGTGGGAGTGTTGCCCTAGCTCCTTGCCTATAAATACTTTTTATTAACCTTCATTTGAAGGTTGGTTGTTCATCTTATTCATTCTCTTTACACTCTACGCCTAACCGTATTATTATGCTCTTGTGTGTGTGTGTTTAACGTGTTGAACCGCCTCTATCTTCTCTCTTGTTGCTTGTGTTGTAAAACTAGTGACCTAACAAATAGACCCAACCAATATGTCGGTTGTTTTTAGTATATAAAAAAAGACACCCTCCTGCACATCATACTATTATCTATACCCTAAATTAAACCCTTAATCGATCCTACAGTTCCTGCTGAAAAACCTTGTCGACTTGCTTCCCAATTCGAGTAACGTTTGATTAGTTTCTTGTTCCTAAACTTGCATCGATTACAAGTGTTTAGGTGTTGATCATTGGTGATCTTTCTTCTGATTCCTGGACTTAGAATTAGAAGCAGAAAGTTATTGGTTTGCTTTTGGTCGTGAGATTATCTCAGATAGGAAAGGTGTTTGTCGGATACGTGCTATCCGATATCGGGTAAAGAAGGTTGTTTGGCTTCTTGGTTGGTTACTGTTCTCGGGCAGTAATAGGTTGGTCGATTACAAGTAGTTGGTTGATGGTTTTTCTGTCCTATTATATTCAAGTGTTGGTGTCAAATTGTTGATTGGGTTTTAATATTACGTTCTCGACTAGCCATATATCGAACGTATATATTACCGGGTTTGTGTGTGATACTCATAGAGGCATCTATTTTAGATGCTTAGTTTCATATAGGTTTTATTGTCCGTTACACTTGCGTTCAAATAGCCACGAAAGGTTAGGTTTTATTTTATCCTTTTTATTAATTAATTGTTATATTAATTAATGTTTATTAATTACGTGCTTAACCTAATTGCGATTACTAGATCCTTTTCCACTGCGTACTCGTAGAGGTTAATGGTTAACTTGTTCTAAAATCCCAACAGACAACAATTTATAACAAACACATCGACAATCGATGATATACTTAATCTCTTAATTTCACTTTCTATAATTAACCAGAACTCTCAAGTCTCCTGACACGAGCAAACTAGCTTGTAAACTATGAATTACTAGTAATATACTTTAACGTACGAAACTTCACTTTCACACTGTTCACTAGTAAGCAACATCAAAACAAAAAAAACGCAATAATAACCTAACGTCCTACCCCTAGCTTCAATCACAGATAAAAGCATCATAAACACCATGTGCATAACAAAATACACACACGTGGATGGATGGGTGGATGGGTGGGTGGGTGGGCGGGTGGATGGATGGATGGATGGATGGATGGATGGATGGTAACCGTTGTCATATAATAGTAACCGTTGCCCTAATAGGTAATTTGCCATTAAACCTATGGATCTTCAAATAGAGTGCGTTTGTTTGCCTACCCGGTCAACACAAACGGGATTTATCATTCCCGATAGATCTATCCACATTATTCGCGTTTACTCGCAAGTGATTAATGGTTCATGATAATAGGGACTTTGGCAATAGTAGTAATTAGTGCAAATAATACATTCAAGTATAATTTTAAAGCAATGTGTTCAATTTAAAAAAAAGCATGTATCTCCCCCAAGGGTTTGTAAAACAATTGAGTAATAAAAGTGGGGCTATGAACTCACGGTAATCCTTAAAAGTTTATAGTACTTGTCAAAGTAAATGAAAATAGTTGAGCATGTATTTCCCCCAAAAGTAATTCAAAACATATAAAAGTAGGGGCTATGAAACTTACCTCAGAGTAAATGATATCAAATGTATAATGAGAATGATGGATATGCCGTGAGAACTTCTACGAGCAACCTAGAATAGGATGTTGCGACTTAGGTTTGAAATAATGATGCGAAAGAAATAACAAGCCTATATACGTCTCTATGTTGATCATGATGTAGTACATGGTATTTGTGTATGTCGTTTATAGAAATGGTCTAGTTGTGAAAACGTGTTTAGTTTATATATATCGTACTACCGTTCGGGCCATCACAATTCAGAGGTCATGTAGTAAACGTTCGAGGTGCTAGGACACTTTAATTCGTAAATCCAGCAACTCATCGATTCGTTTACCCAAATGAAACCCCTCACATGAAGCTCTCTAGTATTGTAGCACTTAGTAGATAAAACATATGTTTTGTTTATATATCATAAGTGTCATATGGTTTGTAAACACAAGTTACAAGGTTGTTTGGTTATGATTAAGAAATCATAATGGTTATCACAAGTATCGTCATTTCATAAATATGATCATTTGATAATGTAAGTATATAAAGTTATGACGTTTGGTTTATGTTGGTGTCGATTTGCCAAGGTTAACACCTTAGTTAACGGACTTGGGTAAATAAGCCTTGAGGCTTTTGTGACAACTCGTAATTTCAGGTTATTTCTCAAATTTTGAAAATTTCACTATTCATCTCGGGAATTTACTATTCACCGGTTACTATTCATCGTTTTTGAAGTCGGTTTGAGACTTTGAGAGGTTATTTCAAAATTTTACTATTCACGAAACACTATTCATTCCCGGAGAAAAGTCACTATTCATGATTCACTATTCATCATTTTTCGTAAACTAGGTTTATTTAGTATCAAATACGCGTAACACGGAGGGTTGCTGCGTATTCATGGAACATCATTGAGGACATTTCATATAGACTAAAGATAGTCTACATATCATCAGTAACATCATCTTCATATTAATTTATGCATGGGTTTGCATATTCCATTAACGTATATTTATCTATTAAATAAACGCTATCGCACGATCATTTATTTTGAATAATTGGTCCGACACTTCCAACAATTATCTTGATATATTTTTATACTTATTTTAAGACTATAAAAATTATATTATTAGTTTACCTGATGTTTTTAATTTATTTTATATATATATATATAGTATATATATATATATATATATATATATATATATATATATATATGACGGTTTTATATAAATTTAATTCGATAAATATTTATTCACTCAATACTTGCGAGAAATGTATTTTTATAATTTTTATGACTTCAATATATTTTATTTTATTCCGCTAAAATCGATTTCTAGCTAACGCTACACTAAATAACTAATTTAAATGTACAAATTAAACATCATACATAACATTATGCACATTTAATCAAAAAAACTACACCTCATCCCTCCCCAATTCTTATAAAAATCTTGACAAAAATGTACACATATTCAAATTGATTTGATATTTACAATATACAAAGGTTTTATTATTCAAAAACACATACAAATACATATTAAAAGGTGAAAAAAAAATTGAAACCCTCTCCTTCCCTTGTGGTATTAGGCCAAGATCAAGAAAACAAGAAGAATCCATAAATATTGCAAGATCAAGTGTTTTACAAGTTCTATTAGTAATCTATTTCATTGTTTTGAAATAAAAACTTAAAGATTAATTAAGTTTTCTAGCTTAAAAACTCTTCAATCACTCAAGTAAGTGTTCTAATGATTTTTCCTAATCTTTCATACTATTACTTGATCTATTTTTATGATTCTATTAGAAAAACATGCAAATATACTAAGAATCATACCACTTTTATTTGATTTTTACTACATATAATGAGTTTTAATTATCCTATTAATATTTCTATGAACCTTATCATTTTTGGTGAAGTTTAGGAACCCATGACACCCTAACAAGGTGTATGGTAGTTTTAGAATAGCTTTGGTGTTGATTGGAATGGTTTAGTACAAGCTTGGAACAAGAGAAATCATTTTCGACGAAATATATATAAGGGCTGTCCAATTTTGTGAAATCTGGAAACATCAGTGGGTTAGGGGATATTTTGGTTTACATTTTCAGAAAATAGATTTAAAAAGGAAACCTTGGTCGCTTGAACGGGTTAAAACGGATTTATAACGAAGAAGTTACGTCATTTTCAAGTTTAACGACAAAAACTATTTTTCTGAAAATATACTTGCTGTCAAGGGTTTTTCAAAGGTCAAAAACTAGTTGTAAACTTAAACTAGAAGAGTCGACTTATCAAAAATATATTAATACATACTATCACGATTCCGAGGATATAAAGAACGTAGAAAACGGACCTATAACGCTAAAGATATACATATTTGAAATACGACGATCACAACTATTTTCTTCAGCACTAACACTTAAATATTTTTCTAAGTGTCAAAAAGGTTGTCGCGGATGACCATGTTTGAAGCCGTTTTTCTCATCGATGGAGTCAGTTTTGAGAAAATTATATCTCCGAGTAAAAGTTAGTTCACCTGGCCTATTTTCCAAAATGTCCAGCCGTTCGTCAAACGGATTTATAACGAGTAACTTATGACCTCTCAAACATTCACGATAACTGCCCAGAAACTGCATTTTTAGCCCGACTGCCTCACTTCACCATCATTTTTATCTAGTATCGAGACTCGTATGGACAAAAGTTCAGTGTTACGACTTTTAGATAATGTTACAAGCTTTCTAAAACCATTGGGTTTATTTCCTAACACTCGATATTTACCGATTTACGACTAGCTTTTCGAGGCTACTTAGCCACTTTCACGAATTATCAAATTATATTGTTTTGCGACGAAAACCTATAATTTCTTGATAAATCATTAAACGACTATTGTAAGATGTCGTTTCAACGTAAATACTTGTAAAGTATTGTATAACATGACGAGATGTCATAAATGTGTATTTCGACGATAACTTCATTTTCAAAAATGTACAAGTGGTATAGATTACATGTGGATTTGCATGCACAACATTAAATCATGACTTACATTAGATCATATCATTCATCATATGTTGCAGTTAGAGATTGCCCCTCATTTCAGTGTATCCACTTTTGCCATCATAATCATTGTATCAAGTGAGTTTTCATAGCCCCGTCTTTCAAGTTTATACTTTATTTCAAACCTACGGGGGAGAATACATTGCACATCATTTTTATTACGAGCCCAAGTATATCAAATTCATTTACATTGCTTAAGTTACCTCATTGCCAATTGAATGTCCCCATTTCATAATCATGAACCGTTAATTCCGGAAGAAGCGAGGGTGAGTGAATAGATCTATTGAGGGTGACTTGTAACAACGCGCATTTTTCGGGTTACTTTTCATATTTCTGAAAAGTTACTATTCACTTTTACTATTCACTTTCACTATTCATCCCGTAAAATTTTTATTTCACATTCTCGTAAGATAAATTATTTTAATAATGACCTGAGAGTTCGACAATCGTTAGATCATTTTCGCAAAAGTTATTAAGAAAACACCGTATTAAAGTTTCGTTTTGGTCGGAGCACCATTTAAACATCCCACGCATAACGAAAATCAACTCGGATAATTTTCCCCACATCAGATTAATTTTTAGATCACTCATAATTAATTAGAGAATTTTTAAGATTTCTTTTAAATGTTACCAAATAAACCACGAGCCAGACGAGACTAAACTTGCGTTTTAAACAAATCTACGAGACCGAGACTTAACCATTTACGACTGTATTTTTAAGATGTTTTGACACTTTTACAATTTTGGAAAAGTCAAACATATTCCTCCTCCTTTGACCATAAAGAAATTAACCTTATGCGTTCTACCTTTTTCTTAAATCGCGTAACTTTTAAACTTCACGTATAAGCATTAAGTTATCCCACGTATGATGAAAACCACATTTTGACATCTCATATCACTTTTAGACTAATTTTAGTCTACTTTAAATAAATTCACGGTCATTTCCACGAAATCTCGTTCTTTTCGATAAGCTGCAATTACGCGTTTTTACCGTGTTTCCGACTTTAGGCGTTTTGCACCAATAAGACTTATCACTCATTTTATATTTTTAGATGGAGTATAATGATAAGTTTAATCATTCCTATAAGTTTCATATTTTTACGATACCCGGTTTTACGTTTTATGGCTTAACGGCTTACAGTTAGCGATTAACGGAACCAAAACTCACTCCGTAACCATGATAATACCAAAACTATCCACCTAAGTCATCTTATCTTCACTTGGCCGACCTAAGGGTGGGGAGTCATCATTTTGGTGGCTTGATCCTAACCATGGTTCATTTAGATCATTACATGTGTCCTAACTTAACCACGGTTAATACTTAACCCAATATATGGTTAACCAAACTTACCCTCCTATAAATAGCAAGTGAAATACATCCTAAGAACCCTCAAACACTGATTTTGGTCGTTCATAGCATAAATCATTCATATCTTCCATAATTTGATCTATAAACTCCAAGTTTACGCAAAGAAATTTCAAGTAGTAAGTTACTACATCAAATCTCTAGCAAGTTTAAGTGATCTTCTTGAGTTTAGATCCACTCAAGTCACTTAGTACTTCATCACCAACTCTTCAAGATTGCAAGGGTGCCAAGGTGTAGAAATCTAGCTCAATCCGAAGTCTTAAGTGATCAATCAAAGTCCTATCCCTAATAAGTTACTCCTTTCTTAATTGAAGCCAAAAGTTGTAAGCAACTAATCACCACCATCATCTCATCTTTATTAATCATAATCTTAACAATTTCATGCTATATATATAGTTACTATGTTGATTCATGATGTACATATACTCAATCATATGTTTTAATTCACATATTATCGTAAAAGTAACAAACTAGTAAACTAGTCATATTCTACACATTTGAAACCATTAAAACCAGCCACATATGAACTTTCTAACTTACATAATATGGTAGAAAAGATAAAAAGGTAAATATAGCAACTTGAATCCCCGAAACGGAGAACGAGTCAAAAGTTATAGTCAAAAGAAGTTAGCGAAACCAAAACGCCAAAACTGCCTAACACAAGCTGTTCAGCTGATCGTTTTGAAAGTGGTACTTCTGGTCCGAATCATCAAAAAGTTAAAGCACGAAAGTTGTCCGGAACGACGTTTTCCTTTAATAACAAAGAAGCTCGGACCTTGAAAACGCATAAATAGGCCATTATCTTTCAAAAGCGAAGCGCCCTTTATATAATCTTACAACTATACTTTTGTCACAACTAAAAGCAAACCAAGGGGCCTAATGGCCATAAGCCAAGACCACGGCTACGGCTAAGGTCAAGGCTGAGTCTCAAGACCATGATGGTCAAGACCAAAGCCACGGCAAGGCCATGGCTAAAGCCTCAAGGCTTCCTAAGCCGAGACCGTAAACCAAAGGCCTTAGCCTTGACAAACCTAAACGTATACAATACAATTTGGATCTACTCCCTCGATAAACCATGAAACTATACTTGTAATAACCAACTTTACAATTTAGAAACTATACTAGTCGATGTGTTACCCATTTATGTTTATTTTACCCTAGTTTGGGTGGGTTGTTCACGCTTTATAAAGGCAGGAGTGTATGGCGAAAATGTGGACGTTCCAAAGGAGAAAACAAACATAATGTTCATGGGAGATGGTAGAAAGAACACAATCATCACTGCAAGCCAGAGCGTAAAAGGCACCGGAAGCACCACCTTTGAGTCCGCCACAGTCGGTACGTTTTACTTATATATTTATCAGTGTGCATATATTTTCTTTCGTGTAGATTAACCATTTTTATTAACATAAAAATGTGAGATCATAGATTCATACTCAACATAAGCTATTTTCATCTAGGGTAAAAAATAATTAAACACAAAATTCGTGTTGTTCAAATCTAGTTTAGAATAAGAAATTTTAAAATGGTGTTGGACAGAGAGTCGCAAGTGGCAAGGATATTCAAAATGACCGTTTTGGAAACATGTGTTACAAATTCTACAAAGTTAGTATTCCTTTAAATAGGGTTGGGTTATTTAGAAGGCCTAGTTTTTTAGATTAACCCCCTTTGTCCCCCTCTCTCTCCCACATGGTGTTTGTAGGTCCTCCTCACACGGCTGTACCAATTTATTTATTTATTTATTTATTTATATATTTTTTTAATTTTAATTGTGTAGTGTTTAGGTATATGTATAGTGTATTTATTTGTGTAGTGTTTTTATATGTATAGTGTTTTTAATTGTGTAGTGTTTTTAATTGGTATTTATTTTACGTTATTTTTATAAACTTTTTTTATAAATTTTTTATAAACTTTTTTTATAAATATTTTAATAATTTCTTTTAAATTTTTTATAAATTTCTTATAAACTTTTTATAAAAAATTTATAAAAAAGGTTTATAAAAAGTTTATAAAAAATTTATAAAAAAAGTTTATAAAAAAAAGTTTATAAAAAAAGTTTATAAAAAAAGTTTATAAAAAGTTTATAAAAAAGGTTTATAAAAAATTTATAATAAAAGTTTATAAAAAATTTATAAAAAAAGTTTATAAAAAGTAACGTAAAAAAAGTTTATAAAATGTTTTATTGTTATTGTTTAATTAAATGGAAACAATACACAAATAAATACTATACATATAAAAACACTACACAAATAAATACACTATATTCATATAAAAACACTACACAAATTAAATATACCACACAAAATAAACTATACACAATTAAATAAAAAAAAATTAAAAAAAAAAAAAAAAAAAAAAGGACAATGGTGCATGGCTGCCGCCGCATGTGGAAGAGAGAGGGAGGACAAAGGGGGACCCACGCCTCTCTAGTGTTTGGCAGGCTATGGGCATAGACCCCGTTCATATAGTATGACCCTTTAAATATTATAAGGGACAATTTATTAAGACCCCTTTATTTTTATAAACGGACCCTTTTTATATTTTTTGCTTTTCCTTTATAAAGGAGCAATTTTTTTTTTTTTGTTATAATAAACCACCATTTGAATCCATGACCGACACAACTAATCTTTTATATATCGTAAGATCGACCGGTTTATTTTGTTGGCATCGGTGGGTTTAGGTGGTGGTTAGTTTTATGATATTAAAAGATATGTAGCTGCTAACCTTTTCTCGATGGCAGCAACAATAGAGAAATATACAATACCCTTGCTAAAACTAGACATTCGCTCAAGCCTTGGGTTCACAAGTGCACCGCTTTCATCCTCTCATCTTTTATGAATTAATATATATTTTATAGATCTATACATTTTTTATATTTTCATTGTTTATTTTATAGATTGATATATTTATTTTATAGATCTATGTATATTTCATTTTAAGGGTTTTTACTAATTCTATTTTGCGAGGTTTGTGCGGTTGCGTCGCCCACCTCCAACGAAGCTATGACTCAGACCATCACCCACCTCCAACATCAGATAAGGTTTCTTTAATAAGTTTTAAGGATTTTAGTTTTGATGTTTGAAAGGTTTGTTTTATAGATCTAGATATTGTATTTAGAAATCTGAGGTTTTTATGATTTTTTTAGTTACTGTATAAAATTTCTTGTGATGTTGTTGGTAAATTTATATTTCATTTTTCGAAGGTTTTTTATTCATAGATCTATGTATTTTTTACAGGTCTGATTTGTAATAGCATATTGTCAAGTTGTTCTTTTATATTTGCTGTTGTTGTCTTTGTCTTCTTAGGAAACCACCCTTTGCCTTACCGGTCTGCGCTCATTTATTGCTTCCACGAATTTTCGCGCTGGTAATAGATGGTTTGATTTTCACGATAGCTTGTAAATATTGTTATAAAAGTTATTGTTATTTTGTTTTTTAAGTTAATGTAAGTTTGTTATAAAAGTTAGTGTCACTTTGTGAGACTATTTTACCTTTTTGTTTGTGTTAGGTTGTTTAACTCGGTTCCGATCTGTGCTGTTTTTGTAATGAGGTGAGATATGAAGGGAAAAAAACGCTTTTCTTCTTGGCAATTACTTTTTTTCGTGCTTGATATATTTCTCAAAACCCAGTTTTATTTTAAACATTATAGGTGTTAAACAAGAGCAAGAAGAAATAAATATCAAAAGCATCATTTCTTTTCAATCAATGTTTGTTAAGATCTTTATGAAAATATGAAACTTGAATGGAAAAAGAAGAGATCTAATTTGGAAAGTGAATTTTTGAGATTTATATCTTTTTAGATCTGAAACTGGGTAAGTTTTTTGGTTGGTAGTTTTGTTTAGTGGTTTGGTTGGTTTTGTTTAGTGGTTTCTTAGTAAACCATGAACAACAAACTAAAAAGTCACGGGTCTATAATTTTGAATTGGAATCTCTACGTAGTTTTCGAGATACTGTTGATAAAGTGAGGCTAGGTAGGAACCTAATTTTGAAAGCTAACATCATACGGTACAACTTTAGATAAAGCAGGAATCATGTGAGTATAAAACTATATATGACTGAATATGTTCTGTTTTCATTTTTTTAACAAGAAATATATTAAATTAACATTATAGGTGATTAATAAATGTACTACTGTGCTCTTAATGAAAGAAGAAAAAAAGTTGGCGCACTCACACTATAAAATGTGCTTGAGAGTTTAGAGTACGTTTGAATATTTTGAATTTCAAAATTCAAAGTTTAAAGAAAAGTTGTACGAGCTTAATGACAATACATGATTTTTTGAAAGTGAAAGCATGACAAAGACCACTCAAGAACAACAATAACTCAACAAGAGTATAATTTGTCGAGAATAGTTCATTACCACGTGATGCGCGAGTCTTACTAAAATAAACTATAAATATGGATAATCTATTCGAGTGGTGCAATTGTTAGCTTTAAACGAAAAAAATAATAATAATAAAAATAAATAAATAAATTGACCCAAAGCGAATTTTGTTGAAAACTATACATCACTTTGCAAGCGTAGTGCGGGTAATCGGCTATTAAAACAACGTTCAAATCTATTATTATTACAGATTTAATTGACTACTACAACTTAAGCGACGCTTATCGGAAAAACAATGCGACCATGCCATCCGAAAAACATTGCAACTTAAAACCATATTACGGAGAATGATTCTCTTACGCTACAAAAACATTTTGTTGAAAAAATTATTAAATCGTTTAGATATCGCTGCCATTAGGCGTAGGTCTTCGACTAAATCACCGCTTGCCGCTAGTATGAATTTTCTAAACTAGTACTATATAAAATGGAAAAATGGTCAAAGTGGAAAAAGTGAAAAATGTTGAAAGTTGAATGTTGAAAACATGGTCGATGAGAGAAATAAATAATATAATTAATACTCTTATTAAAACACCCATTCTTAAAAGTACAATAATTTATTCACATTGTACACCCAATTAAAAGCACATATACCAAATTAAAACAATCAATTGAAACCGATATCGGGTGACCCGTTGAAACCGATCTGGGTTGACGGGACGCTTCAAACCCGTGGTGACCGATTTAATTTGTCATTTTTTTGACCCAACCTATCGGTTTGACTTGGTTTAAACCGACTGATATATATATATATATATATATATATATATATATATATATATATATATATATATATATATATATATATATATATATATATATATATATATATATATAAAAGTGAATATGGGGTTGTCTCACATCTAAGCTTACATGCGAAACCATTTCAAATCATTAAAAATTACGTCATTTTGATTATTATTTTACCATAAATTGACTAATGGAACTAATCTATGCGTAGTGAAACGTTTTTTAATGGTAAATTAAATCAAATCATTGTTGAATTTAGAAGTAATTGGTTACTTAATAGAAACACCCTACAATATGATTTAGAAAAAAGCAAGTATCAAAGTGAACCCAACTTAACTTATGTTATGATGCAATCAAGAGAAAACATTAATATCGTGAATAGCATAAGAGAAATGATGTAGATTTGACGTTTTTCTTGTTAAAATAACATAATTTTTAAAGGTTTCGCATGTAACCTTAGATGTGAGACAGCCCTATATTCACTATCCTCATATATATATATATATATATCAAAAACTATAAACTTAAAAATGCGAAATAAAAAATGTAAAATTTAATAAGTCAAACAGTTAAAACTGTAAAAAAAAACTAACAAAATAATGTGTAATACTAAAAGAGAGACAAAAGAAATACTGTGTGATACTGTGTAATACTAAAACTGTAAAATAAACTTACAAAACTCTTCTACTAAAGAAGGTCCAATAACGTGTCTTGCAAGCGCGTATTAATATAAAAGGACGGTGGGACCCACGAAAAAAGACATCTGGACCCACATATTTTATTTGAAAAATGTATTTTTTTGAGCCCGGACATCCTTTTTAATAGGGCCCGCCGTCCTTTTTGTGTGCTTAACATGTGCCCCGGAGCACATGTTAGAAAAACCCATATTATAATTGTACTTTTTATGACAGTTTTTAAGTCATGCATATCCTTGAACATGTGTTCACTGTTTTACTTTTTGACTTCTTGGTTTGTGTTTTGAATTTTATGATAACTTTACTTAATTAGTATTTTCATCAACTTGCGATTGCACCCGTGAGACAAAACTTTGTCCATAATGTCAAAGTTAATAAACGCAATCCATCATATCCAATCATACAAATTTTAACTTTATATAATTTTATTAGGCATGAGGGAGTGGGATGCGGGTAGTGGTGCGGGTACCAAGTACCCGAGCGGGTACACCGCCCCGCCTAGCTCGGGTAGATGGTTCGGCTAGGGAAATCGAGCTCCGAGCTCGAGCGAGTACCCGTGTTTCACTTTGAATATTCGACCGTTACATAGTGAAACGGTAACATGCATTAACTAAAAAAAAATGGAATTCGGGTACTAGGGTACCACTCCCTCCACTTAGGGTAGTGTTAGGGTAGAATTGGGTAGTTTTGAGTTGGAGGATTTTTATTGGATAGAGGTGAGGTGGCACCGAGGGTATCAGGGTACCACTCCCTCCTCCCTTATAGAATCATCTACACTAAGGGAGGAGGGAGTGGAGAGCGGGTACCCCATCGAGTACTTGAACTCGAGCGGGTACACCGCCCCGTGGAGATCGGGTATCATCATCGAGTAGCAAATTCGAGTTCGGAGCCCGCATGTGTTTGGTGATTAAATTGAAAAAAGATCCGTTGGGGGAGCGTGGTTTTTGTTCAAACGGCGGATTTATGTGTGTGTGTTTTTGAAGGTGTTTTAGTGTGTGTGTATTCTTGCTTTGTTTCTTTTTTCTTGCAGGTAGCAGCTAACATGGAGAAGAAGAAGTGGTATATGTATTTTATATTTTACTTTTTAATATATAAGTAATTTATATATTATACCTTATAGTATATACATGTTTATATTTCAAACCTTATAGGATATACATATTTATATTTTACTTTTTCTAATTTGTTTTTATTTTTAATAATATGTATTTTTATTTTTAATGAAATGGTATGTTTTATTTTAAATATTGTATGTGATTTTATGTATTTAAAAAAAAAAAAAAAAAAATCGGGTACTAGGGTACCACTCCCTCGACTTAGGGTAGTGTTAGAGTAAAATTGAGTAGTTTTGAGTTGGATGGTTTTTATTGGATAGAGGTGAGGTGGCACCCAGGGTATTAGGGTACCACTCCCTCATACCTAATGTGTCAAGCCAGCCTGTATAGCATGTGCCATGTTTGTCGGCATTAATAGGTGATCAATCTAAAAAAAAAATGCCAAGAACATGACCAACATTCTGATTGATATACTAGTAATATTTAAGGACCAATAAAACATAATTTATAGATTAATTTATTAAACATAAATGGGTTTTTTTAACAGCACAACATAACAAACTTATTTATTAGTCACAAACTCACAACTATATTTTCGTTAACATACTGAAAATGTGTCTTGGCTACTGCCAGGATAGCCCGTCATTTAATGTGCCCATTAATTAGGTAACTACACAACCAATATTCAACTCGCTATATTTGGCAACGGGCTTATCCGGACTTATAAAGGCTTGAACTTTAATATTAAGGTGACTTATAAATAAGCATTGTTTATCACATAAGCTTACGGAGGCTTATGGCTTATCCATAAGCCCAAGCCTATAAAAAATGGCTTATAGCTAGTCAAATGAATTAAATATCGTTCAAAATATAATTGATTATCACATAAAAGCTGAAAATATATGTAAATTTAATTTGATGTATTTTTATGCGATTTTATATTAATAAGCTTCAGCTCCATCTAATTCGTTAAACAACTTTGTAGAAATATAAGTTTCAGCTTTCTGACCCCGGCCCAGCTCCGGCCCAAGCCCCGATTCATACCGCAAACATAGCCTATTACTGTGTAATCCATCTCCTAAAAAGTAGTTCAAAAACCATCTCATGCTCTGAATGCTACACTAAACAATGTTTTTTCAAAGAAAGATACTAGCAAAACTAGATTAGGGTTTTAGACACTGTTAGCTTTGGATTCGATTTTATATTTATTATGCATTTGCTTGGTTGGTGAATACTGTTCTATAACAAAGAGGACTTTTGTGGTGTTGATGCAGCTGTTGTAGGTGATGGGGTTCTTAGCACGAGACATCACATTCGAAAACACGGCAGGTGCAGCAAATCACCAAGCCGTGGCACTTCGAGTGGGCTCAGATTTATCAGCATTCTATCAATGTGACATGTTGGCCGACCAAGACACCCTTTAAGTCCACAAAAACCGTCAGTTCTATATTAACTGTTTGGTAGCTAGTACTGTCGATTTTATCTTTGGAAATGCAGCAGCGGTTTTCCAAGATTGTGACATCCATGCACGTCGCCCAGGTCCTGGTCAAAAGAATATGCTCACGGCACAAAGCCGCACTGACTCCAACCAAAACACAGGGATTGTGATTCAGAAATGCAGAATGGGTGCCACTTCTGATCTCCTACCCGTGCAAGGGAGTTTTCCAACATATCTAGGACGACCATGGAAACAATTTGCAAGCACGGTGATTAAGCAATCAACTATTAGCAATGTGATTCACCCAGCTGGATGGCACGAGTGGGATGGGAACTTTGCATTGGACACATTATACTATGGCGAGTACCAGAACACTGGGGATGGGGCTGGAACATCAAACAGAGTTAAATGGAAAGGGTTCAGGGTGATCACGAGTTCTTCGGAGGCTCAAGGGTTCACCCCAGGAAGCTTCATTGGTGGAGGTAGTTGGTTAAGAAACACTAGTTTTCCATTTTCTTTGGGCTTGTAAGCAAGCACTTAAGTGCAAGTTTTATACTATGTGTTAGTGGATTTATGTTGTATTAATCAGTGATGGTCTTTGTGGAGCATCTTGCGCGGCATTGTCGTTCTAAATCCGAGTAATTTGATCATAAATAAAGTAAAAAACTGATTTGTCTAGGCTATGTAAGAGACTTGTGTTTTAGATTGAATTGGCACCTTTTGATCATGTGTGACTGGTGTTACTACGCCCTTACTGATCTATGTGAAAAAGAAAAATCAATATCAACATGAAACCAAAGTAGTGACGAATGCTAATGTCACCGGAGTCTCAACTCGTGCATGCTCAGCGAATTTACACGCATCTGCAATTAATCCACTTATAGCACAGCCAATGTGCTCATCGATTTCCAAGCTTCTCAAAACTACAAGGCTCCTGCAGCGAGTAATATATGACTAGAAGCGTCACTTTAACATCAGAAGTAAATAATGTAACTAGCAAACAAAATGACAGGTAAATACTGCAAATTATGATCTGCTTCCTTTCAACTCTTCCAGGTAAATACAGCAAAAATTTCTACACACTGGCCATCGACCATTATATAGTTACCATGACTAATTGTATCCCAGTTCCTGAAACACCAGAAGCCTAGGAAAGACCCGAATAATCATGAACTGCTTTAACCTCAACTTATACAAAATTATATGATATATCAATAATCTAGTATTGTTCTCATATCTACACATTATGGGGCTATAAATACTAACCACACAGAGGCTGAGATCATTATATAGCAGACAATGGGGTATTTAGCTTGTAGCTTGGATTATTAGTTAAATTTAGTTATAGAAAAAACCATCTCAACTTAGATAAATGAGCTGAGATTCCTTTTTGGAACAATTCGAAATAGCATCATTGTGCAAACTGAAGCAAATTTGCGGAAAAAAAAATATATAATCAGAATAATCAGATGAGTAAACTGGCAGCATGTGGTTTTATTACACAGTTTGGCCATCTACGATACTAGTATGAGTGTCTAGTGATAAGGTACAAACATCCAACAACCCAGATACCCAAATAGTGGAGAATATCACAAATGCATCAGATAAACATGAACTCTTAAAGGTCTTAATTTTTACCGTAAATGCTATGTAGCAGCACTATAATGATTGACAGCATCCAGAACCATACCAACAGTGGCGAGCTAATAAGCTTTTCAACATAAAGAACCCCTTTATTAGCCTTCAACCCGATTCCTGAAAAAGCTAACTGTAACCCATAATCAACAACCACACACATACATCATCACATGATACTTACTTGCACCATCAGACTATAACAAAACAAACCACAGCGTCAAAACAAACTGACTTCAGGAGAGAAGGTGTGACTTGCTATAATATCTACAATATGTTCCTGTGGTTAACAATTCAATTATCATAGCACTTTTAAATTAACCTGTGTCAAAAGGATGAGAAACTGCACTTCATGGGTTCCCATATAAGATCAAAAAATAAGTAAAAAGGAAAAACACATTAACATCAATCGAGACACAAAAATATACATTCAGCATAAAGATAGATCACTACACCATAGCGTTCAGAATTTACGTTTAATACAAAAGTTAATTCTCGATACTAGTCCTAATTAGATATCGCAAGTAGCTACTCATGTTATGGATGGTTGATAGTCATGTCTTGTTGGATCAGTAGGTTAATGATGTTCCAAGTTTCAGATATGGAAGATAACAATAACCATGCCTACAACTGCGTAGGCAAAACTTGCATAGAGCACGGTTAACTTGGCCCACTTAAGGCTGGGAGGGAAGAATCGCACAATGATCAAGGAGACAGATGCAACGAGAAGCAAAGACATCATGGGGGGAAAGTGAATATCATTGAAGTGTTTGTCTGATTGATAACAGCATACTCGCTTCCACAAAAAGTAGTATCCCACTATGAAGAGGACAAGGAGTAGCGATACCAATGGAAAGAAAATCCAACTGCTGAGCGAAAAGCTAATTATACTTGCAACCCCCATGGAGTATATCGCAAGCATTAAGGAAAACAAGCCGACGCCTTTCAAGACAGCATATCTAAAATTGGTAAACCAAGTCTGGAAGAACAGGTGTGCAAAGATGAGGATCCCATTGGCTAATGCAGCGAGAGAAAATGAGGCAATGACAGTGATGATTAAGAAAGCGGGGGGAGGTGGAACAGGGTCAGGTGAAAGCATGGGGTGAGCAAGTTCTGACAGGGCGTTAAAACTAGCAATCACGCAAAACATCATCCAGAAATAGCCACCCAACCTGTAACAAACAAACAAACAAACAGTAACATATCAGTTAGCATATAATAAGGTGATATAATACTAAAATGTCAAGTTAGAATATTTGGAGTGTTGTTATCTCTAACAACTTTGAGGAGTTTGTCTAAGCATATTTTTGGGCATAAGCAGCTTATAACTTACGATATATAAGCTCATAAGCTAAGGTTGAGTGTCTAAATTACCATATGATAAAAATGAGAAAAACGGTTTACAGAAAAGTCATATAAGCCACAAAAATTAGGTTTACTCAAAAACCCCTTATATAAGCGAATGAGCTTATTTTTGCTATATAAGCTCATAATCCCTTTATAAAACCCAAAGGGTGTTTGTTTCGGCTTATATAGCCGGCTTATGGCTTATTTGGTTTTGGGCTTATGCTTCAAAAGCTCACTTTTTGTGGCTTATTTTAAAACTTTTTGGCTTATATAGTTTATTATGACATACTATGCTTATATAAGCCGAAATTTTTAAAAATACGCGACAAAAGTCCAAAACCAAATAAGTCATAAGCCGAAACAAACATTCTCTCTGGTTGTGTTTTAGGCTTAGGCTTATATTTGATAAGCATTTTATGGGTTATAAATAATACAGCAAGCTCATTCTTAGTGTTTGGGTTAACTTAATGACGAAAAAAATATATAGAGTAGTGAAAAGTCATTAAATAAGCGAGAAATTTATAAGCACTTGTGTGGGCTTATTTTAGTTATATAATCTCAAAAACAAACACCCCCTATATCTAAATGAGTGAAAATGGAAGCAAAATGACATTAGAAAAAGCTAACATTAAATAAGAAGAAGAAGAAGAAAAGGTAAGGTTAGCTTACTGTGGATTTGCTGGTGAAATCACAACTTTGTTGGACTATTTGAGAGAGGCGGTAATTATTAGGGTTTTTAATGCTTCACTTCACTTCACTTCACTTGTCTGAAATGGTTTATTTGCTTCCTTTTCTCTCCCTTTTAAATAATCAATATTGATTTTTATTTTATTTTTTCTATGGTGTATAATAAGGGCCGGGTTTGAATTGACAAAGGAAAAAAACGTGAATCGAGAACCGAACCTAGAAATAACTATCGAAATCGAAACCGAAACCGAACTGAATAAGGTCGGGTCGGTCAATTTAGCTATTTCGAATTAAAAAATGTGTTTTGACCCGAACCGAGCTGAAATCGAAACGACCGAAAACCCGAAATAAGTATACAAAACCGAAACCAAACCGAATAAGGTCGGTTCGGTTCGCTTCGACCCGGTTTCGATCGGTTCGTCGGTTCAGGTCGGTTTTTGAGTGATTTTAGGATAGGCGCCTTTGCTCTTTTGCGTTTTGCTTTTATGCTTGTTTGTTTTTGCTCGCGCCCCCCGTCTTTTTTGCACTTTATCAAAAATTTTTCCGGTGTTCTATTCCAGCGTATGCTCTTTATGTGTATGTCCTTTTTTGTCTACTTTGTTCTTTTGATGGTATTTTTTCTATTTGTTCTATATGCTTGTATGTTTTCTTTTCATCTTATGTTTGCTAGACTACTTTTCTTGTTATTGCACACATGCATATTTATATGATCGCTTTCACCAGCACACTTATACTTGCCGGAAGTTTTTTTGGAACAGTCTCTCTACTTTCGGATTTATTATAAGGTAAAGTAATATGTCTATGAGAAAAGTTCAATGCGGAACATATTTTATCTAAAGATCAAATCCCTTGATCTCAACCATTCATCCAACTTCAATTTAATGGTTTAGATTAATTGATATTTTAATTTAATTGTCTACTAAAGGGTCTTTTGGTAATTATATGATATTTCCTCACTTTCCACCTTTTTAATATAAAACTCACTTTTCACCTTTTAAAAAAAAAACAACATACGGTAAATCTTCAAGCTACGAAAAATACACCATAGCGACGAGAATTAAATCATCTTTCTATAGATATGCACTTTTATATACTTTCGGCGAACTTTTTTTTTTTTTAAATTTCCGTCCAGAAAAATCCCACGGGATTCGTAAAAAGGCGAACTTTTTTTTTTCAAAATTTTCGTCCAGAAAAATCCGACGGGATTCGTAAAAAAATCCCACGGGATTCATAAAAAATTCACTTGTGATTTGTTATTTTTTTTAAAAACGCGATAACAGATGAATTCAGGCAATTAGATCAACTAAAAGATTCACAACTACACTAAGATCAAACATAATATAAGTAACAAACATTATATATTCAAAGTAAACAAGATATAATAAAAGTGAACAAGAATTTTTCTCATAACATTACACAACAAAAAATAAAGTTAGTCTTTTTACGAATCCCGTGAATTTTTTTTACGAATCACTTGTGATTTTTTAAAAATAACAAATCACAAGTGAATTTTTTACGAATCCCGTGGGATTTTTCTGGACGGAAATTTTGAAAAAAAAATTTCGTCTTTTTACGAATCCTGTGGGATTTTTTTACGAATCTCGTGGGATTTTTCTGGACGGAAATTTTGAAAAAAAAAAAGTTCTGTCTTTTTACGAATCCTGAGGGATTTTTTTACGAATCCCGTGGGATTTTTCTGGACGGAAATTTTGAAAAAAAAAAAGTTCGTCTTTGTACGAATCCCGTGGGATTTTTCTGGACGAAAATTTTGAAAAAAAAGTTCGTCGAAAGTATATAAAAGTGCATATCAATAGAAAGATGATTTTTTTTCTCGTCACGATGGCGTATTTTTTGTAGCTTGAAGATTTACCGTTTGCAAGATATATTGTTTTTTTTAAAATGGTGGAAAATGAGTTTTTATAGAATTACATTTTTACCATTCTTTTGTTAATTTTTGCTTTCATCTCATATTGTTGTTGTTTCTATTTATGGTTTATCCAAGATTATACGCACTTTACATCTACATAGTAAAAGCGTAAAAAAATGTGAGATGACAAGAATTTTTTGCATTACAAGAGTTAAATAATATAAACAAGATCCACAGTAATTACAAAGGAATTTATCCCGACGCAGGTGCAACAAAGTCAAGCACACAAGTCAACGTACGATAAGACCAAAAGTAGTGCAAAGTTTTAAGAAAATGATACTGATCAATATTGAAAGGTATTTATAACTAACATGCAAAAATCATGGAAGTAAGTTTGTAACATTATAGAGAATGCATACTACGGTCTTCGTTGACCAAATCAGTTAGAGTGATGCCAATCGTTATTCGGTTTTTGAAATTGGAACCAATGGTGAAAATTAATTAGACTAACAAAATTTTCAATTTGGTTGGTGTGTGCGGTTTGTTTTTATTTGTTTTTGTGAGGTATGTTTTTAGTTTTGGTTACGTTCGCCTTACTACTTGTTTATGCTCGGTGTGTAATCTTTGAGAGAGATTGTTGTACTGATGTGGCATGGGTGACCACACAAAATTGTGGCCCCATTAGCGTTAGTCTTAAGTTCATTTCGAGGCGGCTGATTTGGGAATTTGGTTTCTCTTGTTTACACGACATTGGTTATCAACAGGGTCGTCTCGTGATTTTAGGTGGCCCTGAGCAATAACAACAAAGATGCCCTGCTATACTTGTAAACTAATAGAAATTAATGTGGGAGAAAATTTCTTAAACGAACACTTTCTGCGTTAGATTTCGAAAATGAACCTCGCCTATATATTTTTCGAAAATGAATTTTTCAATGTTATACATTAGATTTCTACCGGAATATGTTTTAAACCGTACACGTGTATAACAAATTTCCAGGGCGTGAGTTTGGTCGTGATACAAACCAGTAAGAAGTGAGGGCGTGTTCTGGGCGTGCCCTGGGCGAGAGGTTGAGCTGGGCGTGGCCAGGGCGTGGAGCTGGGCGTGGCAGGGCGTGGAGCTTGGGCGTGGCAGGGCGTGGCAGCGGCGTGGAGCTGGGCGAGGGCTGAGCGTGTTGGGTGAGGGCTGGGCGAGGGTTGGGCGAAGGGCTGGGCGAGCGAGTTTAGATGGTGACGGTGATGGAGAGCTTCGCCGGTGGGATGATCGGAAATAATGAGTGCCATTGAAGATGGTGACCGATGCAAGTGGTGAGGAAGATAATGAGCATGGTGAGAAAGATAATTAATGCTTTGTAAATTGTAAGGAGGTCTCGCCTATATAAAAAAAAAAAAAAAAAAAAAAAAAAAAGTCTTTTTTGTCTCAAAGGAATCTAGGTCCCCACCTATATATTAAATTTGTTGATGTGACTCTTTTTGGTTCGTTTTCGTAAATTCAATTTGTTTTGTTCAATCTGGTAAACCAAATGCTTTATTGGGTTATATTGGTAATTGACTTTTAATGTGGCCCCTAATAAGTGAAGGCCCTCAGCGACGGCATGAAGGCCCTCTGCGACGGCACCAATTGCACACCCTTCCGAGACCCTTCTGGTTATCAAAAGAAAGTATACACGTATATAGTAGCTTGATCACATTTAAATATTCAAACTAGCCATTGTTCGAGTAATAACATATCTTACAACGTAAATATATTAGTGTTTATGGTCTTTTTCATCTAGAATATGTTTAAATGTTAGTATAAAATAAGAGAAGAAATGACAGTACAACTAGCACCAGGCATCAATATTTTCCAAATCTCATGTCTGTGTTATAAGCGTACATGTCTATAATACATCATAATTTGGAGTTCTAAGTCTACCACTCTACCTAGACACCATTTGGTATTGCAGGATTTCTAAACTACAACCCACTGCAAATCATGCAAACAAATTAACCATCAACTTAAATAACTCAGAGTAGATATGTGACTACACAAACCATATGAAAAAAATCTGCGACATTGCCCATTAAACATACATTTATCATGTTTAGTTTCTATGTAATAGTAATAGCTATCCTTGACGCCGTGAAATCGGGAGAAACACTCAAGAAGTCAGGTGCCGTTTGGTTTCCTAGTTGGAATCACTATAGGTATCGGTTTAATAATAAATTGAAATAGGTATAAGTATGATATTTTTAAAATTGTGATTTGCTTCCTTTCCACTAAACAAAACTAAATGAAGTCTTACTGCAAATTATGATTTGCTTACTTTCAACTCTTCCCGGAAAAGCAAAGATTTCTACGCACGAGCCATTGACCATTATAGTATAGTTTAGAATAAAAAACCCTTAGTTACTACAAGTGATTGTATTCGAGTTTGTGAAACACCAAAAACCTAGGAAAGACCGAAATGGTTGTAAACTGCGCTCCCTCAACTTGTTCGAAATTATATAATATATTAAAATTAATTGAATAAGAAGTTAGCACCAACAATCCTAACAAAATACATTTCATTTTTTACTTAATTTCCTAACAATTATACTGTTATATGATCAATAGGTGTATCGGGGAAAGGGTTCATCGCAATGAATATGGGGTCCAGGAACACGGCCGTTGAGATCAAGGAGCAGGCTGTAGCGTTGAGGTCAAGTTCAGATTTTGCTGTGTTTTACAGATGTTCCTTCGACGCCTTCCACCCTTTCAAGAAATGCAACTCTTACTTCTTTGGATACTTTTTCTCTGTTATTTTGTCATATGCCACATGTATTGGAGGAGGTCTGATGCTGGTCTACCTCTTTGCCCGCCGCAAAGAAGAATTGGGATTCCCGTATAACATCAAGTTCCTGCTCTTTACTTTTCTCTATGCAGCTTTGCTTTCTCCCTCTCCATTGGTTCTCGAGATTTATGCTTCAGATTTTCAACAGTGTGGATGGGCGGTTTCTAGCTTTTGTGCTTGGGTACTTGTCATGCTTACTCTCTGCTAGTCGCTAGTTTCTCGACAGTCACTGAAATGTTTTATATTTTGCTTGAGGTGTAACCTTACTCTTAACTTTCAGGAAAAAAGAATATGTCCTCGAATTCACCATCATATCTAATGTATGCTGTATATATCTTACATAGCAGATTCTTTAACCTTTGTATGTTTAGTCAAATCATCTGTAATGCAACAAGAAGAATAGCAGCAAAATAAACACACTCATGAACTAATGAGATTATAACACTCGTCAAAGCTATGATTATTATACACCTCAATCCACAAAACCATAGACCACTAAAATCACAGAACTCAGTCCAATCCAAACACCAATACCCATACCTGCGCTCCTTAAGTCCAACCTTATGTAGGGGATATGTAGTAATAACGAACACTGTGGATATACTTAACTCTCTGAAAGGCGTGTGAACACTTTCAGATCGAATCAATTCGGTGGTTCTACCAAATTATTCAATCGGATACAATTCAGAGTTGAGAATTTTCTGTATGTGTGTGTCTGAGATATAATGAACCGTTATTATTGATAATGACCAAACAAACCGTATATAACATGTTACGGGATAACTGCCAATGGCAGTTTTAGGGTTTCCAAGTTGTCAAGTTTTGTCCCTCAATTTCCGAAAGTTAATTTCTCAGGAACATAACTTCAGCAGAATCACAAATTCAAGAGATTCCACGCTTGCTTGATTCGAACTTCTTGAAAACCTTCAAGAGGAAGTTTTACATAGCAACTTAGTGGAAATAAAATTTCACAGAAAACCTTCAGAAATTCATTTCGACCCGACCGGGGCTCGCCGCCTTGACCTGCTACGGGCGCGCCCGGACCCCGTCCCTTAAGGGCTTCGCCCCTAAGATCATAATTAATTCAAGTAGGTGTGCACTCCGCACCTCCAAACCTAAATGATGTATTATTATGATGAAATTGGTCAAAACAAGTTAATCCAAAGCTTTCCATACGGGGACTAACATCTTCAAAGGTGGACGAAATTTCTGAGATATTTAAATGCAAATACTATTAGAAACCATAAATAATGACTTATCATAATTTTGGGGTGTTTGGTATAATGCGTCTAAGTGTTTATAGATAACCTTTTCAACTTCTTGAGCAGCCCCAATCGCCTCCTGAAACGTACTCAAGTTCCTTGTTGATACTAACTCCCGTATGTTAGTCTTCAGTCCCTTATGAACCACTCCATCCTTCTCCCTTCAGTCGCGACTTGGTGCTCAGCATATGTAGTCATTTCTTCAAAACAAGCTGTATATATACTCTTGCACAGTTTGATTTCTGTAATATGTTCAAAGATAGTAGGCATTGACAAATTGATGGCTCTAATGACCTCTTCGGCAATAGTTTCCTGAACCTAATTCATTGTTGTAACTTGTTGCACTTGTCAACTCTCTTAGCTTGCATCAGGTACCACACTGGTATAGTGTTGGATTTCGACACTCCTTTTGGTCTGAGTTTACTATTTCTTGTCAACAAACTAACAAAGTTTGTAAAAAAGTAGCTTTATATCATGCAACTTCAGTAAGGGCCAAATGGGTTATAAAAAGTTCTCAAATCAATATATTATACTTTTATACTTTCACATCAACAGATCTTGCTGTAATATGTTCATGGTTTGTGGTTAACCATACACAAAATAGTTTCATCCGTCTCAACACATAAACAAGTTAAATCTAGCTAGGGTCAAACACACACACAACATTTTTATCCGAGAAGCTCACTTTTTTCCTTGTCTTCTTATTCTCGGTATTCAAATTTTTTCCAGACCTTCCTCGTCTTCTCTTGATATCATTGTTCTCTCCAGCCACAACCATGTCCTCGTTAACTTGTCTATCCTCTTTCTCAACCCCAAATCTCTCTTCTATCATTTTACAAGTCTTTTCCATATTTTGTTCCAAGATAGTGGGCATTATTGCTTGAATGGCTCTTGTGACCTCTTCGGCTATAATCGCTCTAAGCTCATTCTTTGTCAGACCTTTTTGTACTGAAATATAAGTTATTAACAATGTTAATACAAATATCGTCATTAAACGTTATTTATATTTTTGATCTTTACCTAAGTTTCGTTAACGACAAAAGTAAATTTAATTTATAAAAGCTTAAAGCTTGTCAAGTTTAATAGATATTTAAACTAGCATTTTCAAACAATATATTCATCATTCAAGCATTTACATTCATGATTAGTGACATCTTGATATGACTCTAATCATTATGTATGATAGTAGTTTTTAGAATGTGTTTGGTTCTTAAAACCAAACACTACTTAAGTACTTGCATATTTCTAAAAATAGAAATACAACATATGACATCATGTAATGCATCATGGAAATCATTGGAAGATTTCATTAGATATTTTGTGTAGATTTGTACTCTTCATATCTTGCACAATCTCACTTAGATAGAGTTGACTTTGGCAAGATTTGATATCTTGGCTGTCAGACCCGGCGGTACCAAAATGGTACATGGGCGGAACCCTTAAAAGGGTTTCGCGGTCCGTGGACGCTCCCGTCCATTTTGGCTATAAATAGCAATGCCAAGCCAAGTAGTTTCTCATCCCTTTCTACTATACTCTCATACATATCTTCTCTCTAACCTTTCTAACTCAGTTTCATATCATATTAGTGATCTCTTTTGTAGCAAAGAAGATCAAGTCACATTCAAGCTTCAACGAGAAGTTGGAAGTCTTGTTTGTTTAGTGTTGTATGATCTAGTGTTGATTCATACTTCATTGTTATATTAAACCATCATAATCTTGTGAGTGTGAGTGGTTAGTATTTTAGTCCTCAAAATACATTGTGTGTGGGAGTAGTTTTACCCTTGGAAAGAACTCGACATCTAGCTTAGTGTCGGAAATAGTGTAAGCGAAGTGTAAAGGTTTTCTCCGCCGGTGAAAGGAGCTTGTTGACTAGTGAAGTTGAACTCTCGAGTGTAAGACTCGGGGAGTGGAGTAGGGCAAGGAAATAGAGTCCTTGTAGACCGAACCACTATAAACAACTTGTTGTGGTTTGATCATTTCTTTCCTTATTTACTCTTTACATATTACTTGCATATTTCATCAAAGATCAATATCAATTGATCTTTCAATAATTTTCAAAACAAAGTTTTTAATTGGTAAACTATTCAACCCCCCTTCTAGTTTTCTACAAACAATATACTACTTAGTAATTAATTTGACAACAAACATATATCACAGTAAGTTACAAAAACTTGGATGCACGTCAACGGATCTAACACTATAAATTTCTTTTAATATGTTCATGGTTTGCACAAAACAAAACATATAACAAATGAACTTTATGCAAGAGTGATGATTTGTAGTTAGCACCATTGTCGGTAACCATTTTAATTAAGACAATGTGCTGCACATGGAGACAAGGTATATCACTTAACATTATACCCGTAGCTTTGAAATTAGCAACATTGTTGGTAACCATTTCAACAATCTCAGAAAACAAATTACATAAATTTTCAGCATTGCTATCAATATCGGATGCATTAATAAATGAGATCCCTTTAGGACAATAAACCAAGATATGAATCAAAAGGCATTGCCTAATATTCGTCCACTCATCACTCATAATCATGCAACCCAATGGCTTCCACACGAATTATAATTAACACAAAAACAGTGGTAATTAAAACCAATACCGGCTACCGCATGTTGAAAATAAAGAGAATTTCAGGCATTCATATGTATATACAAGACGTGTTGAGAAGAATTGTGTATACCTTTATTCCCCTCTTGTTCTTCATCATCCAAGATGACAACATTACTCATAACCTTCTCTTTACGCTTATCGTCAGTTTCTTTCAAAGAAGCTTCGATAGCAACTTTAACATCCTGATCTACTACCATACACGGTGCTACCTCCCCCTTTCGGCCAGCAAGATGCTTCCTAGCTCTATTTATTCCACCACCACGCATTATCAAACTACAAAAGTTACAAACTAAAACTTTTTTCCCGTTTTCTTCGATACCTTGTGTTACATGGTCCCATGCTTTATCTCGTGCTTTTCCTTCAGGATTATCCATACTCTAAACATGCATTACAAAGAGGGACTATATATCAAAACAAATACTCTACTACTGTACCTAACATTATTTCAAACAATAATAACATTTAATTTCAAAGAGGGACTATTATTTCAAACAATAATAACATCTAATTTCAAACAATAATAACATCTAATTTCAAAGAGGGACTATTATTTCAAACAATAATAACATCTAATTTCAAACAATAATAACATCTAATTTCAGGATTATCCATACTCTAAACATGCATTACAAAGAGGGACTATATATCAAAACAAATACTCTACTACTGTACCTAACATTATTTCAAACAATAATAACATCTAATTTCAATTAAATTATAAAATAAATAACTCAAAATTACCTTGCTTCTAGCTGAAACGGGATGAAAAAGTACAAAATTAGGGTTAAATGGCTGCAATTGTGTATCCGGGTCGACTCGGCTGGCTTTTGGGGAAATAAAAGAACGGGGGATTAATTTGAGTTTTTGTCCATATGTATTTTAAGTTGTGATGATGTTAAGACATCATAAAAAGTTATAGGAGCCTTCAAGGAGTTTGTAGAAGTCGTGACACGCTTAGGAGTCCAAATGACATTTAACGTGACCAAAATGAATAAATATAAGTCAAATAGTTTGTTGTGAGGTCTTGAAGACTTAGAGTCTTGTTTAGCTTAGATAGAACGTCTCAAAATGAATAATAATGGATTTACAAACGTATTAGAATGTCTCTCGATGGTTATTTCATAATATGAGTTTATTTGTGTACGTTTTAATATACATCGAGTCGAATATGTTGAGTTAGGGCACATTGATGAGTTTAGTGACTTGTGAATCTCTTAGAAACACTTAGGAAGTCATTTGAGTGAGTTTAGAACTCATGAGGATCAATAGAAACGCGTTTAACTTAAATTGACCAAAGTTGGATACGTTTGAAGATGTGGTGACCTCGATATACTTTGCCCTTGGTTTACTGTTCATATGTACGTATTTGGTTGAGATATTAGTTGATCTCGATTCTTTTGAGTGCAAAGAATGAGGTGATACGTTTTATTCCATAGGTTGTTTGTAAGAATCGTGAGTACGAGAGCCAAAGTAAACATACGTTCGCATGTGTATTTGAATAACATACTAGTTATTGGATTGGGCTTGGTTATTGGGCTTAAGTGATTCTTTGGCCCATTTAGTGTTTAAATGAGATTCGTGTATCCTTGTTGGGCTAGTGTGATTAGTATAAGGTCGTGTAGGCCCAATACGAGTTTTTTAGTTAAATTAGAACATGTGGGGCCCACTTGTGAACAAGGTGGTCCTACCGTGAATCTTATGTTATATTCTTGATGTTGTGGGGCCCACAGAGATGTAATCCAGTTACGTGGGAGTTGTGGGTCCCATTGAATGTATATTTGTTCATATTGATGTGGTGAGGTCCACCAAGAGGGATTGTGGGTCCCTTTGTGTGTATTACAACTTTATATTTGCGTTGTAGGGTCCTACTATGTGTATTACACCAAGAGGGATCATGTGGGGCGGTCCTACCTTGAATATTATGTTATATTCTTGATGTTGTGGGGCCTACAGAGATGTAATCCAGTTACGTGGGAGTTGTGGGTTCCATTGAATGTATATTTGTTCATGTTAATGTGGTAGGGTCCACCAAGAGTGATTGTGGGTCCCTTTGTGTGTATTACAGCTTTGTATTAGCGTTGTTGGGTCCACTGAGATACAATCTTCATATGTGGTTGTTTGTGAGTGCAAAGGTTGCACTAATCATTAATATTGACACTTAGTTGTGTTGTGCCTTGTCTAGGTCATAGTGGGTTGCGTGTGAGCTCATTCTAGATAAGTGTGAATCACATAGCACATATTGATTCAGAGTTGCATAGTGTAAGGAAAAGTTTAAAATTTTGCCTAAAAATGGGTGTATGAATAGTAATCTACAATTAATTCATGTTTAGTGTTATTAATTGGGGTTTTTCACAGGATATTACAGTACCTACCCGTCATTCAAATTCCATTCCGGAATTTAAGTTTGTGTGGGGTCATGAGTGTTCTAGCTGAACAAGTGCGGATACTTGGCGCGGATTGTGTCTTCACGTTCCCACGTATACTCGGGTCCTCTTTGTGAATTCCATCGAACTTTGACGATAGGAATACGGCTGTGTTTCAATCGTTTCACTTCACGGTCCATAATTTCTATGGGTTCCTCCGTGAAGGCAAGTTTTTCATCGAGCTGAATCTCTTTCAACGGTATCACCAGTGTTTCGTCAGAAAGACACTTCTTTAGGTTCGAAACGTGAAATACGTTGTGTACTCTGCTGAGCTCTTCTGGTAGTTCGAGTTCATAGGCCACGGGACCCTATAGCGTGTTCTGAACGCGGTTTTCGGAATATCTTCTTCCCAAACTCTCAGTTGGTGGTATCCTGACCTTAAGTCAATCTTTGAGTATACACTCGACCCTTGCAGTTGGTCAAATAAGTCATCGATGTGAGGTAATGGGTATCTTTTAGATGTTCGGATAGCTCTTTCATTTGAAGGAGCTAATCGGTATGGTGCTTTCACTGGTCTTTGCTCCGGCACTAAATCAATTTGAAACTCGACTTGGCGAATAGGTGGAAGACTGTAAGTCTTGAAACACTTTGGGAAAGTCTTTCACTACAGGTACATCCTCAAGTCGCTTCTTCTCCGACTTGTCCTCAGTTATTTGTACCATAAACACTTGACATCCGTCGTTTATGTCCTAAGGAATGATTTGATTCCAAATCGTCTCTTACTTCGGTTGCCTTGAACAACAAGAGTTTTGCCTTCTAGTGGAATATGAATTGTCTTCTCGTCACAAACTATCCTGGCGCGATGTTTGGATAACCAATTCATTCCAACAATGACGTCGAAACTACCGAGTTGAATAGGCATTAGGTTGATAAGGAAAGTGATAAGGTTTTAAAAGGTACCATTTTGAGGGGTCGTTTAAGTCCTTATTTGATCACTTTTGTATCCGTTATTGCTTAATATCGTTCCTTTTCACTTTTAGGTCTCGTGAAGGCAAAATCTGGAATGGCACTTATTTGGACGAAAAGACGCGAATATATGAAGAAAATGGCCAAAGTCGAATCGAGACACTCACATTTCTTTGAAGTTAGAGGGTGACGGCACAAAAGCTATGGCACCCGTCCCAAAATGTTGTGACGGGCGGAACCCAAAACTCGTACGTTTACAAGCGGCGCGTCCGGTTGTAAAGAGTAGGCCGTCGCTACTCGACGGCCTAGATGCAATCCGACGACGCCGAGTCGAAGAGGATGGCGTCACGGATACAAGGTGACGCCGTCGCAAGGTTAACGTGGCCAAGACGAAACCAATGATGGCGACACTAAACATAAGGTGGCTATCGTCGCAATTGTAATCTTATATATAGAATCCGAATTTTTCAGTCTTTGGGTGGAGAGTCTTTTGGAGTAAAACCTTAAACCGAACCTAAGGTGTCTTGTACAGTATTTTAGGGTTTTAAACCCTATCTTACATCAAGATAAGTCTTTACTTCATTAATTCAATTATGTCTTTGATTATTTGTGTGTATGCTTGCATGTTCTCCATGTCCGGCTAATTTATTTGTGTGTTTGCTTAGGAAGTATGAAACTTAATTATTAAATATTGATTGGTTGTTTTCTTATCTTGGTTGATATATGATCTCGTAATGCGATAGGTCATTCGTTGTGTACTTAATGCTTGATTCATCTTTGTGAACCTTAGAATATAATTACCGAGTAGTTGTAGGCTAAACCATCCAAAGCGCCTTAGAGTAGGAGTTTATCATCCCTAGTGGGTTTGTAGACAAGACCCTTTGGTAAGTTCAAAGAGTTAGGGAGAAACACATAACCTACAACTTTAGACACACAACGCAACTAAGAATAAGGCGTGACAACTCAACCATCAATAGGAGATAATTAAGGAGTAATACAACAAGTAAACACATCTTTAAACTATCATACGAGCACACATTAATTAGACGTGACTCCCACAACCTTAGTTTAGATAATTAGATAATAGTAGAGTAATCGGTAGAAATACCAACCCCAAATCCAATACCCGAGATTCGTACCTTTCCATTTCATAAAATATAAAAATATAAAAATAATCTTCCTCAACCTTAACCTTAGCGTAGTAACTCCTTACTAGCATTCCTATTCCCTAGAGAACGATATCAATACCGTGGCTTACCCCAATTACTACACTACAACGATTAGGTTCATTGCCTAGGGTGTTATAAAACTTGCTCGAAGAAAAGGAAGTTTCCTTGACCCGAACGACGTGTAGCGTTATCAAGTTTTGGCGCGCCGGGAATAGAATAGCTAGTTAGTAGTCCACCTCTTTTAGGTTCTTTGCTTTATTCCTATCAATTAAACTTTTTCTCATTTTAGCTTCCTCATAGTCTATCCCCTTCTTCGTGACCTTTTTCGTAACCATTTTCATTAACTATTCCGTTAGCCGTTATGGAGAACGCGAATCGCTAAAAGCGTCACCCAATCAACGAAATCCACTACATAATCTACCCTTTCCACTCCAAAATGAGATCTTGAGGTTCCGGCAATATCATGATGAATCCTTTCCGAGGCGTGGACTCGAATTAAATATTTATTACAAAAGTCCTTTATCATGGTATTGATTTCTGTTTCCACTACAATTCTTTTACACTCGTATCGCCCACGAAACCCAAAGGAGACTTGACTATGTAGCGGATGGGGATATTTGGGACGTGGTGTTGAAATGCATGGGAAACCTTTGAGATTCACGCCAATTTAGAAGTGGAACATGGGACCCAAAAACAAATCTTTAGACCTATTTTCAATTTGGAAACTTCGGTCGAAAAGGTTGTTTAGGAAGGAGATGATTAGAGTTGAGGTACCAAGGTGCATGTCATGGTTAGGTGCTACCACAGTTGAAAATGAATACATAGGTGATCTTGATAAGATGGAGGATAGAGTAGAAAATCCAATCCCATCGGATAACCCACAAGTCCTACCATCACTTGAGGAACACACATCGCCTATAACTTACCCGGAAGAAGTAGAAGAGACTATAGGAACCCCGATTGTAGAACCTTTGGACCAAACGCCACTAGGGAATGTAGGTTTAGATGCTTGTTGTCATGACCTCTCTCTTAGTCTTAGGGAAGTTCCTAATTTTGATGAACCGAAGCCTCAACCAAAAACCTTACCCAATGTTCGGTCTTTAGATGTGAATCTTGGAATTGAATTAGGCCCCAATCCACTCATCAAAATAGATAGTCCGGGTAGTTGCTTGATAAAGGTGGTAGATTCTAGGCCATGTAGAGTGGAAGCTAATATAGGAGTAACCCATGACCTTACACACTTATATCACCCATTCATGGTTGATAACAAGAAACACTATGGGTTTAAACCGGGTTTATTAGGTCAAGATGGATCCTTAACTAAGAATCTTTTGAAGTTGATAGAAGATGATCCATTTTTAGGAGGGAGATTTAATTCACCCGCTACACCAATAGACTTAGGTAAGGTTATAATGAATGAAACACACTCCTTTGAGCATATAAATCACCCATCACCCTCTCCTCACGTAGCAAATTTCCACCCTAAGGGTGTGTGTGCTACTATCACCCTTACTTAAACTTAAGTGTAGGAAAAACTTCCCTTTATCTGTTAAATAAGGGTAGAGTCGGGCTCGTGACTCGAACAAAAACAAGCGCTTCTTGGGAGGCAACCCATGTATTTGTTTTTCATTTTCATTTGTGTGTCGTATATCTTTTATTAATTGTTTATTCTCATGTTTGAATTTGTAAAATGCTTTATTTTGTCTTTAACCTCGTCTTAATTACATATAAAGGTATTTTACATAAGGGATAAGTGTAGGGAGGATTACACACGTTTTCAAAAAAAGCGTAAACATGACAATAACAATTAACTAAAAGATATTTATGTTTGTTTGTTCGAGTCAAATGCTTGTATCGAGTCATAATGGATGTTTTGCGAAATTTTCCAGATTCTAAAGATGTAAATTTTCGAAATTTTTCCGAAAATCGCAGACAAGTTTTGTCGGGATAACTGGCGTCGAGATTGCAACGGCGTCGAAGGAGTAAAACATCATATTACTTTTTCTCGTTTTCGAGCTACTTATAAATTTTGGAATTTTCGGTCTTAATTTTCTTAGAAATTCAGTAAACATCCATTCCACAAGCATTATATCCTAGTTTAAATCGAGTCTTAAATATATTATTACCACCGATTTTACGAAGGTTTCGTTTGTTTTCTTCAAGTGTGCGAGTTTAGTTTGTCAAAAGAAGTTACATAAGATTGGAAGGAGCTTTTCACGCAATAATTCTTCTTGAAAAGAATTTAACCACCACTTTACACGGATCCTACCGAGCTAATCGGGAGTATTAGTTTCTTCGTTTTGATTACCTTCTATTATCATAACTTTGATACTTCGGGAACATTGGGGACAATGTTCGGTTTAAGTGTAGGGAGGAAAATAAAGCGAGAACTTTGAAACTATGCTTATCCTTGATTATTTGCTTTGTCAATTGTGATTGTGTAATAAACCATGAGAAAATGTCGGTTAGGGTAATTTTGGCACCAAATTTAAAATTTTTCATGACATATAGGAGTGTGCCATTAGTCTTAACAAAAGCGTCTCATGGATAGGAAGTTGCATGACTAGCACAAAAACCCTTTACCACCCAAATTCCACCAAAATGTGAGGATCGCCCTTAGATTAGTAGGAATTAAAGCATTCATCTTTAATGCTTAGAGTGTGAACCGGTAGTATATTAGATTCTAGAACTTGTTTTGTGATGCATTCCGAGATCGCAAGTGAGACTACACTTGTGTAGTTAGGAATAACTAAATGATAAGAGGCATTAGGATAACCCTTGTTTGATACCTGTAATATAATTACTTCTTCCACATCGGTTGAGTAATTCCCCCACACCTTTTGCGTTGTACTCATCTTTAGTACACGATACCCCTAGTTAACCCCTCAGAGCCTATCCTTTTCGCGATTCTCGTGATGTTTCGATTTTTCCGGAATATCAATGAAGAGCATTGTTTACACCCCACCCCCAAATATACACCCAAATCGCCTTAGCCTACCCTTTATGCACTCACTTTTAGTGCAATTGTTTGTTATCACCCTAAACCTTTTGTTCAATTATCTAGTTGCTTGCATAAGTTGCTAAGTCGAGTCATATCCTTTGTATACAGTTTTGGGACGATTGGGATTCATGGGAAAAGTTAAAGTTTATGAAATGACGGAAGGGCGTTAAATTCAAATTCCCTTTGTTTGCGTAATAATGTACCCCAAGTGTTTTGATCTTTTCAAATCGGGTCAAATTAGTGTTAGAGTAATAAAAAACTCAAGTGTAGGGATATGCCTATAAATCCCTAGTATTTTGATGTTATCGTAGAGGATGGTAGAGTAAAAGGTGAAAAAAAAAAAAAAAAAAAAAAGAAAAAAAAAAATTGAAAAAAAAAAAAAAAAAAAAAAAACAAACGCGCTACCATCCTACATCTATCTTTAAATTTATGTTTATTTATTTCAGTTATGTAGAGTTTAGAGTGTCGAGTCTTGGCTTAGCAACGCCATTCTTCATATGCAGTTAACATAAAGATTTTTGACTTGCCACCACTAAATAGCCTATCCCACCAAACCCTTATTTCCCTACCGTAAGCCTAACATTACAACCCTTTAAAGACCTCTTTGATAGTCTTTCCTAGGTGCTTACGCCAAAGCGATGGAGGTTTGATCTATTCTCAAGCCTATGGTAATCTATGTGCTAGGACCGGTTAATGAGTGTTTATCTTCCATTTCCTATTTGTTATATTTCATATATACACCCGAGAGAGATGTGAGTATCCAAACACCCCATGTGAGGTGCTAGTATGTAATTCCGTGCTTGTTATGACTTTACGTGGCTTATATGTGTTGTGGACCGTTTTGAATTAATGCTTCATGACCCCTAACTTATAAATTAATTGGCTAAAAGCACATTTGCTTGAGGACAAGCAAATAACAAGTGTAGGGATATTTGATAAGGTTTTAAAAGGTACCATTTTGAGGGGTCGTTTAAGTCCTTATTTGATCACTTTTGTATCCGTTATTGCTTAATATCGTTCCTTTTCACTTTTAGGTCTCGTGAAGGCAAAATCTTTGGAATGGCACTTATTTGGACGAAAAGACGCGAATATATGAAGAAAATGACCAAAGTCGAATCGAGACACTCACAGTGCTTTGAAGTTAGAGTGGTGGCGTCGGGTGCTATTGGCGCCGTCCCAAAATGTTGTGACGGGCGAACCCAAAACTCGTATTACAAGCGGCGACATCCGGTTGTAAAGAGTAGGCCGTCGCTACTCGGGCGGCCTAGATGCAATCGAGACGACGTCGAGTCGAAGAGGACGGCGTCACGGACACAAGGTGACGCCGTCGCAAGGTTAACGTGGCCAAGACGAAACCCTAATGCGGCGACACACGGCGTCACTAAAAATAAGGTGCGCCGTCGCAATTGTAATCTTATATATAGAATCCGAATTTTTCGGTCTTTGGGTGGAGAGTCTTTTGGAGTAAAACCTAAAACCGAACCTAAGGTGTCTTGTACGATATTTTAGGGTTTTAAACCTATCTTACATCAAGATAAGTCTTTACTTCATTAATTCAATTATGTCTTTGATTATTTGTGTGTATGCTTGCATGTTCTCCATGTCCGGCTAATTTATTTGTGTGTTTGCTTAGGAAGTATGAAACTTAATTATTAAATATTGATTGGTTGTTTTCTTATCTTGGTTGATATATGATCTAGTAATGCGATAGGTCATTCGTTGTGTACTTAATGCTTGATTCATCTTTGTGAACCTTAGAATATAATTACCGAGTAGTTGTAGGCTAAACCATCCAAAGAGCGCCTTAGAGTAGGAGTTTATCATCCTAGTGGGTTTGTAGACAAGACCCTTTGGTAAGTTCAAAGAGTTGGGAGAAACGCATACCTACAACTTTAGACACACAACGCAACTAAGAATAAGGCGTGACAACCCAACCATCAATAGGAGATAATTAAGGAGTAATACAACAAGTAAACACATCTTTAAAATATCATACGAGCACACATTAATTAGGCGTAGACTCCCACAACCTTAGTTTAGATAATTAGATAATAGTAGAGTAATCGGTGAAATACCAACCCCAAATCCAATACCGAGATTCGTACCTTTCCATTTCATAAAATATAAAAATATAAAAATAATCTTCCTCAACCTTAACCTTAGCGTAGTAACTCCTTACTAGCATTCTTATTCCCCTAGAGAACGATATCAATACCCGTGGCTTACCCTAATTACTACACTACAACGATTAGGTTCACTGCCTAGGGTGTTATAAAACTTGCTCGAAGAAAAGGAAGTTTCCTTGACCCCGAACGACGCGTGTAGCGTTATCAAGTTTGTTGGTTTTGCAAGGTTATAGTGCAACCTAGAAGTACGGTGCTAGTGCCTATTAACGTTCCATTTGCTATCTCAATTTCGTAAGTGGTATCCAACTTAGTTAGGGCAATACCTAGCAATGAAGCAAAAGTAGTAATGTTCAAAGTGATATGTAAATTATAGCGGGTTAAAGTGTTGTAGTCTGCACAAAATGTGCAGGTCTAGGTTCCTGACGGCGTCACGGTCAGAACCTGACGCCGTCGCATTTTCACCAAAAATTTCTGAGCCATCATGATTATAATCTGACGCCGTCGCAAATTTCGCAAAATCTTTCTGAGCCGTCACGTTGTAGTCTTAGGCGGCGTCGCCTTTATAACCCGACGCCGTCACATTTTTAAAATAAAACTTCTAAATTTCCCTTCTTTCTTTTATCGCCCAATACGAGTTTTTTAGTTAAATTAGATCATGTGGGGCCCACTTGTGAACAAGGTGGTCCTACCGTGAATCATAGATTATATTTTTTATGTTGTGGGGCCCACAAAGATGTAATCCAGTTACGTGGGAGTTGTGGGTCCAATTGAATGTATATTTGTTCATATTGATGTGGTGAGGTCCACCAAGAGGGATTGTGGGTCCCTTTGTGTGTATTACAAATTTATATTAGCGTTGTAGGGTCCTACTATGTGTATTACACCAAGAGGGATCATGTGAGGCGGTCCTACCGTGAATATTATGTTATATTCTTGATGTTGTGGGGCCTACAGAGATGTAATCCAGTTACGTGGGAGTTGTGGGTCCCATTGAATGCATATTTGTTCATGTTGATGTGGTAGGGTCCACCAAGAGTGATTGTGGGTCCCTTTGTGTGTATTACAGCTTTGTATTAGCGTTGTTGGGTCCACTGAGATACAATCTTCATATGTGGTTGTTTGTGAGTGCAAAGGTTGCACTAATCATTAATATTGACACTTAGTTGTGTTGTGCCTTGTCTAGGTCATAGTGGGTTGCGTGTGAGCTCATTCTAGATAAGTGTGAATCACATAGCACATATTGATTCAGAGTTGCATAGTGTAAGGAAAAGTTTAAAATTTTGCCTAAAAATGGGTGTATGAATAGTAATCTACAATTACTTCATGTTTAGTGTTATTAATTGGGGTTTTTCACAGGATATTACAGTACCTACCCGTCATTCAAATTCCATTCCGGAATTTAAGTTTGTGTGGGGTCATGAGTGTTCTAGCTGAACAAGTGCGGATACTTGGCGCGGATTGTGTCTTCACGTTCCCACGTATACTCGGGTCCTCTTTGTGAATTCCATCGAACTTTGACGATATGAATACGGCTGTGTTTCAATCGTTTCACTTCACGGTCCATAATTTCTATGGGTTCCTCCATGAAGGCAAGTTTTTCATCAAGTGAATCTCTTTCAACGGTATCACGGTGTTTCGTCGAAAGACACTTCTTTAGGTTCAAACGTGAAATCGTTGTGTACTCTGTGAGCTCTTCTGGTAGTTCGAGTTCATAGGCCACGGGATCCTATAGCGTGTTCTGAACGCGGTTTTCGGAATATCTTCTTCCCAAACTCTCAGTTGGTGGTATCCTGACCTTAAGTCAATCTTTGAGTATACACTCGACCCTTGCAGTTGGTCAAATAAGTCATCGATGTGAGGTAATGGGTATCTTTTAGATGTTCGGATAGCTCTTTCATTTCGGAGGGAGTTAATCGGTATGGTGCTTTCGCTACAGGTGATGCTCCTGGCACTAAATCAATTTGAAACTCGACTTGGCGAATAGGTGGAAGACCAGGTAAGTCTTCGGGAAACACTTTGGGAAAGTCTTTCACTACTGGTACATCCTCAAGTCGCTTCTTCTCCGACTTGTCCTCGGCTATTTGTACCATAAACACTTGACATCCGTCGTTTATGTCCTAAGGAATGAGATGATTCCAAATCGGCTCTTACTTCGGTTGCCTTGAACAACAAGAGTTTTGCCTTCTAGTGGAATATGAACTGTCTTCTCGTCACAAACTATCCTGGCGCGATGTTTGGATAACCAATTCATTCCAACAATGACGTCAAAACTACCGAGTTGAATAGGCATTAGGTTGATAAGGAAAGGTTGGTTTTGCAAGGTTATAGTGCAACCTAGAAGTACGGTGCTAGTGCCTATTAACGTTCCATTTGCTATCTCAATTTCGTAAGTGGTATCCAACTTAGTTGGGGCAATACCTAGCAATGAAGCAAAAGTAGTAGCTACGAAAGTTTTATCGGCACCCGAATCAAATAATACTCTTGCACTATGCTGATTAATTAAAAACGTACCCGTGACAAAGTCAGGGTTCCTTGGTGCATCTCCATCTCCCATCACGTACACCCTTCTACGTGCGGGGTTGTCAGAGGTGGGATTGATCTTTATGCGGGAGTAGGAGTTGGTGTTGGTGTTGAAGTTGGTTCTGGTTAAGCAGCTGCGCTTCTCGTGTGAGGCATTTTCTGTTAAGATCAACAGGAATCTAAGTTTAGTTTTTCCATGCTGGAATATCTCAAGCATAATTTATGTGGTGGTTTTGTTGTTGTTTGTATAAAATTACACCATTTTGTCCATTTTAAACCAAATTTTCACTTTGTTTAACTTGGTTATGTAGTAATAATTCATCATCTACAAAAGATTGGCTTGAAATGTTTCATCCTTTCATTATCTACAAAAGCTTGGCTTGAAAATTCACATCCCTTCATCATCTACAAAAGGTTGGCTTGAAAATTTCACATTGTTTCATCGTCTACAAAAGCTTGGCTTGATGTTGCTTATAGGTGTTTTCATTAAGTTTTCTTCCGAAACCCTCGTTGTTAAAGTTTTCTTTCCACATAAAGAACCATAATCTTCTTAGTTATCACAACACATTTTTGAACATCATTCCCAAAATTAATAAGTATCCGCATTTGAAATTTGAATTTTTTTTATCAAATTTTTATTTGTGTTATATTATATGTGATGAAAATTATATCAAAGAAAATGGATTCACAATATAAATTCATCATATAATTTGCGTCAAAATATTATAAAACACAAACAAAAATAGATAAGATTAAATTTCAGAAAAGAAACTTCATGAAATTAACTATTTATTTTAAGATCAAGTAAAATACTATTGTACTAGTATAACACACACTAACCTACTTTACCCTATTTTTTATTAGTCTATAACTAATCTTTTTTATACAAAGTCTAAACACTAACCTACCTACCCTATTTTTGTTGTTTCAACTATTTTCGAGACATGCAACTGAATAGTAACTGAATAGTCATTTCTTTCTGTCCTACTCTCACTTCTGTCCCACTCACACTGTGTCTTCCTACTTGCTACTCATACTCACTCGAGATTTTCAAGATGAGGTGACTGCTTTTTATTATTTAGGCTTTATTTATATATATATATATTTGTATATAAGGAACTGGCAGTTAAGCGTGCTCATGTGAGAGTAGTACTAGCTTGGGTGAGCTGCTGGGAAGTCTTCAAATGAGGCCACAAAAACAAACCCGTGAGCCTTCGGGCAAAGCAGACAATATTGTGGTCTGAGTAGGCGGGATGTTACAAGTGGTATCAGAGCCACTTCTGAGCCGTTCGGGATGGTGGGACAAACCTCATTGAGGACGATGAGTCCCTAAGGGGGGTGATTGTTACACCCTAGGCAAATCCCACATCGGCTGTGGCCTGGAGAGATGCTGGACTCATAAGATAACATTCGCCTTACAATGACACAACGCGTTTTGTGGTCTACTGTGGGTGGAGTTCTTAGGAACTGGAAGTTAAGCGTGCTCGTGTGAGAGTAGTACTTGCTTGGGTGACCTGCTGGGAAGTCTTCAAATGAGGCCACAAAAACAAACCCGTGAGCCTTCAGGCAAAGCAGACAATATTGTGGTCTGAGAAGGCGGGATGTTACAATCTTACAACAAAATTCAAACATATCAATAATGTTTTAAACACATAATTTTCTTGTGGAGCTGAAGTAATAACTTATGGAATGGGCTCCGAGCTATCACCAATGCCAAGGCATATCATTTACACAAGAAATAAATACAAGATAAGAAATAATCCTACCTTAATTAGCGATGGTCAAGTAGTACTAACACGGAATGGGCTCGATTATATCACAAATGCCAAGGCTTATCATTTGTTCACGGTATTTTAGCTTATGCGACCATTCTTCTACGAATCTGTAATTCCACCAACACATATCATGTATCTAAGTTTCTATATCCATGTCTTTATTTAGAAGAAACATATGATAGTGATACCGATACAAACCTGAATCTATAGTTACAAAAAAACATGGATAAGCTGAACCAAATAAGATCATAAGCCCAAAATAAGCTTAAAACACGACCCCGTAAGTTGAATGTTTCACCTAAGTAACCTCCAATTACACTAAAAGTTAAACTAAATCATGTCAACCTCTAAAACCTCTATCTAATCTACCATTTTCATATAATCAAATCATACAAAAGAGGAAGTTTGTGGTAGGGCTCTATTTTGTGGCGAATTAGACCCGGTTTTCTCATTTCATAACCGGATTTATGCCTTTGTGTTTACTGGACACCTTTATAGAGACCTTTTTCCTATTAACTGGGCTCTATTAAGGGGGGCTTTATTTCAGATTTTGTAGTAGTGTGAGAAAAGAGTATTTATGAGTCAAAGAATTTCAGTACCAACTACCAAGGCACATAGCCATCTGACCAATCTTCAAACCGAACCACTCCTTTAAAGATAACTTCTATTCAAACTTAATTTGGCACAAAGAATTTCAGAGAAACTAATCCTTACAGCTTTTAAAACCAAACTTAACAAAGATGACGCCTTTATATATGTGCTTCTTATCTCGAGGCAGAATAAGGCTACATACATTATATTGGCTTCAATTGTTACACCCGTATCCCGTCAAGGTATTGTTATATAGAAGTATTAAATTTTGTTAGAATGAATATGAATACTTCTTAAATATTGTGGCTAGTAAGAAAGAATAAAAACTTTTGTGATCTATATAAAAGAATCCTAGAATAGAGGGACTAATGTTGCCATTAAGGCTAAGTAATTTAATTAAAAAGTAGAAGTTAGTAATTAGAAGAGATATCCAGAATTTGTGAAGGAACCTCAAAGTGAAGAAAGGGTTTAGAAGAGAAGAAGAATAAGACATCAAGAATACATTAATTGAATCCAAATTCGGACCTATTGGGGTGATTATCAAGATAGGGAGACCTTTAATTTCATATCTCTAATTAAGTAAGTATCTTCCCCAATTCTTATAATTAGGGTTTTGAATTTATAAGTTAAAAGTAGTAATAGGAGATGTTCAATTTCTTGAAATTGCTAGTTATAGTCTCTAATTTAGAATAATTGTTGTTTATGAAGCTTAAGGAAGTGGTGATTCTACTTGGTAAAAACCTATTGTTCAATTGGAGGTAAGTATAGTCGGTTAATGTTATATCATATTGAAATATGATTATTTGATTATGTTATAGTTGTTGGAGCTTATTATAGTTAGCTTGGATCCATAGCTTTATATGTCAAGTAGTGTAAATCCAATTTTAAGGTATGTAGTTATGTTATAGATGCTCCATGAAATTCTTATGTATTGTTATAGTTTTAATTTAAGCAATTGCTTATGTTATAGTTGATGACATTTTGTAGGTCATAGCAAGGAGATTAAAGGTAAGACACAAGTGTAGGATGGATTTTGCTTGAGCTCCTAGTTGAGCTTGTCTTTTGGAACCAATGTGTTAAAGTTGGAAGCCCCGAGGAGTCAAGTCGTTTTGGTATATTTTCAAGTGTCTTGGTCTTCTTTCCGTTAGTAATTGTCTTTATGTTATTTCTCTAAAACATTAAGTCAATGTGTCAAGTTATTGTAATTATGGGTCATGGAGCTAAAAATGATGTTTGGCATAAAGCCGATTATTTGTTTGGAGGTTAAAAATGCTGGGATTATTAGTGATAGTTGCTCCTATATGGGTTACAAGTTGTTTACAGGTTTTGTAGTAATGTTCAAAGTGATATGTAAATTATAGTTGGTTAAAGTGTTGTGATTCTGCACAAAATGTGCAGGTCTGGGTTCCTGATGGCGTCACGTTCAGAACCTGACGTCGTCGCATTTTCACCAAAACTTTCGGAGCCGTCACGATTATAATCTGACGCCGTCGCAAATTTCGCAAAATCTTTCTGAGCCGTCACGTTGTAGTCTCAGACCGTGTCTCCTTTGTAACCCGACGCCGTCACATTTTTAAAATAAAACTTCTAGGTTTCCCTTCTTTCTTTTGTCGTCCATGTCTTTATAAAAGTCTTAAAATTTCCGTTTTGGGGGCGTAACATCAATCATGCCCAAAGGATACTAAGATGATGTAACGTATCACGATAACCTTATGCTTAACTTATGCGTTTATTCATTATCGAAAAAACCCTTGTTCCCCCAAATAACTAATAAGCACTTTGGCATAAGCTTGCCCAGCCTATTCCCATATTCCCATGACAGGTATCCATCTCACAAACTCACGCTGCTCTACACATGATAATTAGGAAAAATACAAATTACATCCCAATGTATAAAGAACTTTGACATGAGCTTACCCAAACATCTTCAATAAACTTTGTACATTTTTTTATACCCAAAAACCCATCTTCCTCCCTCAAACAGTTTTGAAGTTAAATAAGAGGGTCAGGGTTTTTAATTCTTATAAAATTTGGGGATTTTCTTTAAATTGAGGGAATTTATTAAAGGGTGTTGATAACCAGATATTTCCAAATCTAACCCGTTAATCACTCGAGGAAGATTATTCTAGGAAACAATTTCATGACATGTCGAGTCTGCAAGCCTTTATGACCATAACCATCCAAATTAATGAAAATTGCAGATAAAACGTATTAGAAACTGTCTGTATATACAACAAAACTGAATCGTATTAAAAAGTGCCATGTTAATTCCATACTTTTGACTACTACTACAGTGGCCTTCAAATAAAAAACCTAATAAGCCAATTCTTAAAGTGTTTCACTAAGCTATTTTGAATACAACATAAACTTGGCAATCTTGACCCAACCTGAACGAGTTGACCCACGACCCGTTTGACATGTGTTTTCATTTGACCCGTTTCGACCCATGACCCATTTGACCTATAGCTAAACCATCACGGTAACAACTAAACCATCACGGTAACAATTATATATCAATGATTTATCATTTTCATATAATTAAAAGGGTTATACTATACAAACTCCTCTTTTGACACTGTTTTTTGTAATATTTTGCTCCTCATTTCTCACAGTTTTAAGGGTTTGACATATTAAACTTTATATTTTATGTTCCGTACTTTCAAATTTCTAGTTTTTCTATATAAACAAAATTATAAAAAAAAGGAGGGGTGCTCTTGTAAATAAAAGGTGCTTATAACTTGTTCCAATTAAAATCCTATAAACCTCTAAAACCTCTATAATCTACCATTTTCATATAATTAAATTACACAAAAGAAAAAAAAATTAAATGAAGCACAAGAATGAGAACGTACCATCGGTGGTTTTGGTGTGAAATGAAACAAACAAAAAATGGAGAGGTGGGAGGATTAGACGGTCGAGATTAATTAGAGTTAAAGTGTTTTTGTTTGGACTGGATTGCCAGCATAGCAACTAAAAAATGGAATACATCAACAATTTTCGGTCTAATTTCAACAATGTTGTTAATTTATTTACGTTCGATTGTTAACTAAAAAGGTATTTTTGTCACTTGACAAACTTGTTATTATTATAATTATTATTATTATTATTATTATTATTATTATTATTATTATTATTATTATTATTATTATTATTATTATTATTATTATTATTATTATTATTATTATTATTATTTTTATCAAAACATCACTTTCATTAGAAACAAAACTAGTGGATTACAAGAAATTAGTGGGGAGCCTCGAAACAATCTGGGCTCCCACACCTTTCGCAATAGCAAAACTAATCCCATGAAGATATGACGATGCGGCGCTTCAATGTCTTGAGTTATAGAGAACTTCGGATCCGCTTAAGTAAGGTCACGCGTCAACCTCAAGTTCTCCTAAGGAGGAAAATGAGAAAGGGTAAACCCATATCCAATGTCCGTACATTTGGCTCCGTATTTGATCGCTTATTATTATTATTATTATTATTATTATTATTATTATTATTATTATTATTATTATTATTATTATTATTATTATTATTATTATTATTATTATTATTATTATTATTATTATTATTATTATTATTATTATTATTATTATTATTATTATTATTATTA
>CM040241.1:11814838-11847369 GCA_022545495.1 Chrysanthemum lavandulifolium
ATTATTTTTTTCTTTCTTAAATCATTTACTTGTATTACTTGTGTATATTTGATACAAAATGTAAGTGAATTGTAAAAGAAAAGTGTAAGTAAAAGTAAATGAGAGTTTTTGGTGTAAATAAGTTTTAGTAAATCAAAATAGATTGTGATGAGATGATAAAATTGTAAAATACTTTCCTCGTGAAAATCGGGTGATAAAATAATTATCGTAAGATTTTAAGAAAACGACGTAATAATTAAACGTTTACGATTAAAATACCAAATAAATGTGAAACACTAGGAAACTAAAAATATAGTTTTATGAACTAAATATAAGTTTAAAAATACCTCGGGATCATTTTTGAAAGTAACGGGTTAAATAATCAAAATAAAAACTCACGCGATAAAATTTATTAAACAAAATTACGCGTTGAAGGGTGAAATGAAATGTCGTGCATGAACTAATGAAATGCACATGATGTCAATGAAATGTAGACTAATCATAGTCCATATGAAATGTACGTGATGTCATGATCATGAATTCGCCGCTAAACCTCCTGTGTTACGCGAATTTGAAACAAGTAAACCAAGTTTACTAAAATGTTGAAATAATGAGACATGAACGGTGTCGAGAAATGACCGAAAGTACGGATTGTCACACTTGTTGGGTTTATTCCAGACTAGCTCAGTCTTAGTCCGCACTCTTCCCTTATCTCATTTTCTCCTTTATCATCATACCTAAGGACTTCTACACTAACTAGTGGATTGTCCCTGGTAGATCCCTCCGTTCAGCGGATCATGGGAAACAATACCTAACCTTATCATCCTTATATCACCGTACATTAAAGTAAAGTTGGTCGGTCTATTTGGTATTGTTCATCCGCCATAGGATCCAATAGAAACCATTTGAAAATCAATTCGGATACTTGTGATGTATTATCAAAGCATTTTGTACCGAATTGTTTTGATATTTTTAGAACGAGAACTCCCCTCAACATGTGCATCAAGTATTTGAAAGTGTTTTGCACACGGAGGCAAGAGAAAGAATTAACTTCTTTGATTACCATTTTCTAAAGATATCAACATCACTTCCTCAACAGATCAAGTGGGTATAGCATTTCGGAAGGATGAGGTTTCCATAAATTTGCTCCCCTCAATATGTGCCTCGAGGTTTGAAAAGAGTTTTGCACATACTAGGGAACTTTGCACATTAGGATGAATGATCACGTTTCAAATCAAAGGTTTAAGATAGATGCTCCCCTCAACATGTGCATTGAAAATTGAAATCGTTTGTCACATGTGAGAAGGACATGTACATTCTTATGAAACCATTTACCGAATTATCAGTCTAAATCCAATTTAAATCACACATTCTCCCCCGATCACAATTGTCAAAACATTTGAGATTTGTGATCTCGTATAGATTTAAATTGATTTGAAAGCTTTTAAGGAGAATTGTGACTTGATTGTGAAGCGTTTGAACTGATAAGGATCGGATTTTAAGACTTTACACTCCATTTATAAAACATGCATGTACATCTTTTGAAAACAATTTTAATGCTAAATAACTTTTAATTTAATTGAAATCATTCTCCCCTCAATCAATGACGTGGGTTGTTGATTGAGAGATAGATTTTGACAAATAAGTCCCGATGATTATCAAAATAGAGATTGAGTTATTTATCAAAGCATTTAGTTTTCAAAGATAGGAGTTTATAGAATCGAGCATAGGATTTGAAAACATGGTAAATGTGGCTCGTTCTTTCTTTTAAAACCGGTTATTGCTGAAAATGACAATAAACCATTTCTCTTTCTCCCAAATTTTTTTTTTTATTTTATTTTTTTTAAGTTCGAACAACATCTAAAGTCCCGTGTCATTCTTTGAATGACAAAGACAAAGACCGTAGATATAATCGAACCGGAAGAAACATGACAAAATGACAATATTTTTGAAATTTTTTTTTTTTTTTTTTTTCAAATTTTATGGATTTTGAAAGTTTTATATTTTTGTATTTTGTTTTTCAAATATATATGTACAAGAGATAAATTAGTTTAAGAGAATGATGAAATTAGTACCGAGATAAAGATATCGTTCAACACGTTGTAGAAGAAAGGAATCAACATCTCTTAAACTTTCGCCACCAAAGCATCCGAGGCTTCTAAGAAAATCGTCTGGACATGAGCCTTCTCAATTTGAATCTTTGGTAGCTTCCCCAAACCGAAAAACATCGAATAACGACCATTTCCTTAAGAAGTAGAGTTGACTACAAAGCGGTCTCATTGATTGAAGCTCAAGACCAAGAACACGAGAACACAAGTAACAAGTTGAAACATTGATCGCCTCGTGGTTATCAAATCCGGATTAACGACACGACCGATCACATGAACTGTTGTGCATCCTCGATGTACACCTTACTCTTCGAGATTGACCAGTTGTCAAGTTAGGGAACAATATATCAACATCTTCATTTTACCAAGTGCATTCCGTTATATAACATATAACCAATCAGACATAATGTACACATGTACCCAACAAGAGTAGAGACGATGACATCCATGTAACATGTTGAGTCACTAATCATCTCTGTGGATGTCAACTCAAATAACTGAATTAGCTCGATCAAGTGAACATGTTGTGCATATAACCGGAAGCACTTTATCATAAACCATATATAAGATGTCGATAGGCGTGATCATCTCACGCTCCAAATATTCTTCTCACATTTCTTCCAACCGAACATCAAGTAACAAAACCAAAGGTCTCGAGACCACTTCCCCAAATAGTTGGAATAATATATCCTTCCCCAAATAGTTTTGATACCTCGTAATCAAGAAAACATAATCAATCCATAAACTTGAAATCTTGTGAGAAGAACTCAAATAGCCCAAGTGAATCTGTGAGAATCAACTCACATAAACTCTCTCGACTATCTTTATCAACCCATATGTAGACAATTTGAAGTGACCATCGTTGAAGAAAACCCGATATACCAAACTTGAAACTCAAGTCGAATTCCCGCATTTGTGTCTTAAGCTTGCACTTAAAGATGGAAGAACGGTGTCGAGAATCTATGCTTCAAGCAAATCTCTAAGTACTCACTACTCAAACAAAGTATGAGGCATTAACACCTCTTGATATTATCCACATCGTCATCTCGTGTGACATCGAGTAAAACAACGTAACTCCTAATAGTGATAGTTAACCGTGTCTTCAACCATCCCTCCGATCGCGGTAACTAGATAAATCAATCCTTCAACTCAAATTCTTAAGCCCGAGCAAGTTATCAAATAAGAACACGCCTTTGTGAAGGACAACTTCAATCTCAAATAAGTGATAAATGATTAACTCAAGTAATCAACTTGTGTCAAATGTCCAACACGTGAACAAACATACAATCGGATGTACATTGTCCCACTGAATGAACCGGAGCAAATGATTCCTCAACATCAATGCATTCTTCCTTAAGGTATACATGTAGAAACTGATCTGGAAAGCGGATGAGGTAGTCATTTTCCTTAATGTTCATGTGGTTGATTAATAACGTGCACCATGAGAGGAACAATAATCCGTGAAGATTTGGCAAAAGAATACCAAAGAGTGGATCATTATTCATGAACAATAATCCGTGAAGATTTGGTAAAGGAATACCAAAGAGCGGATCATTATTCATGAGTGCAACAACAATATTATGATAGTCATTATCAACGCCTTGAGGAGTAACTGGAGATTGGGTTTCTTGAGAGTTCTGAGAAGTACTTCTTACATGGTGAACTAGTTGAGTCAGTAGAAACCAGAGCATGAGCTTGTGTTGGATGATCAACATCCGTTAGAGGTTGGAAGTACTCATCAAACATATCTTTGAAAAACAATGAATCCCAAACAATGAATCCCACTTATCCTTAGTAATTGAAGCATTAGGCGTTGGAGGAGTGTCATCAAAATCAAGCAATGAATCATTGCTAAAGAATCTGAGCAAGTCTAATTGGGATTAAATTTTGGCTTTTCAATCTCCCCAATTAGTGCTCTCCCTAACCGATTTAAGATTTTCAAGTGTTCTTCTCACCGGATTAAGAAGAAGTCTTTAGATCATCAAATGCAATTGCCTTTAGTCTTCTAATCATGTAGCTTTCAAATGTAGATTAGATCGTAGACTCGACCTTCTTCAAGATTATCCGAATGGGGAAATAGACAGTTAACATCTTCTTCACACCAAAGGCATTCCGTTAACTTGTAAATAGCAAATCCCTTAATTAAAATCCTCCCAATCAAACAAGAACGAAAGATGTTCATCAAAGAAATCACCAAAGAACTAGAAGCACTTTGTCATTTAATCATATCACCGTGTGAAGATGTCAACCAACGGCTCTTAGAAGAAACTACATGTGAAGATGATCCGATAAGAAGAATCTCGGTTCTTACATGGGTTAGAGCCGTTTGACCATATATTCTCAAATATCACCAACCATGCAAAAATTCACGCTTCTTCTCCTCAAGAATTGCATACAGAGATGCCATTCTTGATTAACCAATGATTATCATCCAAATGTATTATATTCACACTTCTCCCCACAAAATTAGCACATGATGTCGCCATCTTCATTATATTGAGCAAGAGGAGTAAGAGTAATTATCGAGAGTCCGTTCACTTGATGACCGAGCGCATGGAAAAGCATGAAGCATGTTGATGAAGAATGTCGATGAGAATGGTCATAAACATGAAGATTTATCTTCTTAAGAAGATAAAGCGCCTTAAGCGCACACCTTTCTTTTCTTTGAGGAACGGGCCTGAAGTGTTATCTGCGACGCCATTATGATGAAGTACGAGGCTGAATCAAGTGAGCAGACGTCATTGTTAAGAGCCCACCATATGTTTAGAGCCGCACCAATCCAAATACCAAGGACGATTTTATGACTCGCTTTGGACAATGACGAAGATGAGAATTGGAAACATTGGATCCCCACGTCTTGATGGGTTCCTTTTGGTTAGCACAAACAGTCTTTGAATCAAGAAACCCTAGATGCAATGGCATTATCCCTAGGAGTCGAACTAGTAGAGGCATCGACTTAGTCAAATGACATTTTGTGCTTAATGGGATTATTCTACCGCTTGGCTTCCAAACCTTAACAGCACTATTCTCGGCATAGTGGATCTAGTTAAAGAGCAAGGTTTGCCATTCGTGAACATTCGACTGTTGGCTTCCACCGAAATCCTACATAGGTAAAACCTTTCCTGTAGGTTTCGTGATTGCTTAACTGCTTTGCTTTCCAAACTTTCTTAACGGGGTATGATTCTTAGATCTCGAAATAACACATCACATTTATCATGATTACCGTAAAATAAACATTTTTACATGTTTTGCGATGACAAAGACAAGGCCTCGAATTAATTTCGAGAAGCTTAGAGCTAATACTAGAACTAACACGATTCTTTTTGTTCAAATCAAACTTCTTGTCCCTATGGTGTTCTTTACTTCCTTATCATGATCACTTTTAGTTTGCGTAATCCTATCCTTCTTTGCATTGCTTCTAGGTTTTGACCCGCTAACTTTAGTGTCAATCTTAACATCTGTAGAAGTAACGATGGGAACATTACATGGCTTCACAACTTTCTGCATTCTGGTCTAGAAGTCTGGGATCTGAAATTCTAGGAGGCACATCAAAGGTTGCTTGCTTGAATTTCGACATGGAACAAGGCATATCAAGTGTCACATGCTTGGCTTTAGGCATAGAACAAGGCACAACTATTCTATCTCGCCTATTGCTAGATTTCGGACTTGTGACAATTACATACTCTAAGAGTTCCTGAGATCGTTTGGCATCCATGCAGGCATAGGCTATAGTACTATCAAAAGGTTTTTCTAATCTTTCATCTTCAACAATCTCACGGAGACCCTTCAAACTTTCCTTAAGGTATGAGAGATATGCTTTATGTGCAAGTTCATTATTCCTAATTGGCGGGGGAATATATAACATATCGATAGCATATTTATCACAAGCGAAACCTTAGGAACGTAGTATTTGCAATTGGGGATTAGCAACTTTCCTTTCACCTCACGCTTGATTCTCAATATCGTTAAGTAAAGAAGTTATCTTTTCAATTTGTTTATCATGATTAACTTTAAATGAATCACATAACTCTTTGTTTTGATCATTAACCTTGAAATTTCAAATTTTAAAACAATCATTTTCCTTTTGCAAGTTATCAATTATGTTTTGAAGTTGGAAATTCGAGAATCTAAAGGTGGAGGCATATGGGAAGCAATCACATCCTTCTTTTCACCTTTCGGTTGTGAAATTTGGGCTTTCAATCTTTTGATCATGTTATAATGAGCTCGAATTTGTTCATCACGCTTGCTAATTTCAAAAGCGCATCAAACTCGGGAGCATCGAGGATGTCTTGATATTTGAGGTTTTAACATTTTCTTTGAGATGTTGATGTTTTAATTGCAAAGCAAGATGTTCAACTTCTAATTTAGAATAATGTTTGACCAAGTTATCATGATCATCCTGTTCTATTTTCTCATGCAATTTTGAATTTGTTGTTTCAAGCTCAATGACACGATCATGGGAGACTTTCGAGCAATGATAATTCATGAAATTGAGAAGCATTAATGGAACAATTTGTAGCGTTGAAAACACATCTTGAGCAATACATTCGAAATCAAATTCTCATTCAGGTGTATGCAAGTTCTTCCTTTCAATCTCACTATATTTTAATTCTCTCATAGTCACTAACCTCAACAATCATTGCATCAAATACCTTTTCCATTTCTTTAATATCGAATCGTCCCTTTTAAGACTCTCAAATTGATCTTTTAGTTGTTTAAAGAAAGGCATGACCTCGCTTAAATAGCATTCTTTAGTTTGCTCAAACCCCTTTCCCTTCGCTTATACCATGGGTGTGATCCTTTTCTTACCGCTTTTCTCAAACTCAACAAATAGTTGAAAGATAACATATTCATCGATTAAGGTCTTGCTTTTAGTGGCAATAGATCTAGGAACTAAGTGCATTGGTGTATTAGGAGGATACACATTGATTTAGGCGCTTTCCTACAAGGGGATTCTTTTCAACAAGATTTTCACTTTTGCATTTCCATATCCTTTTCCGAACACTTGTTCGGGGTTAATAGAGTCTCGAGGCTTAAACTTGTTCAAGGAGATCCAATTTTCTTTAGTGTAATTATGGGGTTTGATCGTTATGTTATTCTTTTTACACTCGTGATCATTTAGCTTCTTATCCATTTTCTCCTAGATGCAATATCTAGTTTTCTATCTTCCTCGGTGCACTCAATGCAACTAGGTGTCTGCTAGGTTTAAGAATCTCATTTCCATCATAGATTACATTTTGAGTCGCTTTTGCTTTCTTACCATACTCGGATTGGGTTTATCTATAATGGGAACACCGACTTATCGCTTAAGACTCGTGCTTAGTGATCATGTGAGCGATCAATGGTATTCCTTGTACGCACAACTTATTTTCAAGCTTGTTTTCAAAGTTTTTGATTGGAAAATCATTCAAAAGTTTTGATTCCTTAGCCTTGAATTCTTGCTTAAGCATTTTAACATTTTCTTGAAGTTCGTGTTTTTGCTTAGCGCTTTAGAAAGCTTTTCTTGTAAGGAGTTTAACTCTTGTTTTAATACTTCTTCTCTAAAATTACTTTTTCTAATGATTGTACGTATTTGGACATCCATTTCCGCTCACGGGTTGTCAACTCAAACTTAGCACTGTTCATAAATAGCAACTTGATCCTTATATATGTTAAGCTCGGTGGTAAGGAATCATCGAGCACAAATGCAGCGTACTCATGCAAGACATAATCATCATTTTGAGTAGAAGATGCACAACTAGGTACAAAGCAGATACTTCCATGCAACTTACCTCAAGATTGACATGCACAGTCGTGAAGCTTCCATGGAGCGTTCCTTTGCATTAACTTGCACAGTTGTGTCTGCACCTCACTCTCTTGTGAATTTGAGCACGAAGATTCCATTTTGCATTTTTCGACTCATCAATTTTGTTGTCAACGACATTCGCATTCAAGAACACCCGATTCCTCAACGTATACATTACCCAACTTATCACAACAATCTTTCAACTGCACCGACACTCATTCAAGTCTTCATTCTTTTGTGTAGAATCTTCAATGTACTTTTCACATTATCCATGAGTTGGATAAATGTCTCAATAATTCTCAATTTCCATTCCAAGATGTTTTTGAAGGAAATTCCAATCAAGTGTTGATCGAATCATCAATATTCCCAGCGATAAATGGTCGAAATTGTTTGTAGATTACTTGAAGAGTCTGACCGAACCATCTTTTGAACTTCTTCATTGGTAAGTTGCGCTTTAAATGCTCTAAGTTCAACAAGAAGCTTCTTGTCAATGTAGGTAAGTCCCGGCGAAAAGAGCACTACATGTTCGATCCCCGCCTATGGATAACAACCGTATGAGGTGCGATGAAGTAGTTGATAGGGCTCAATCTGCATTCCATTTGCATGGCATTCTCAGCGTGTGCAATTCATTCTCATTGTACTCGTAACATGAAGATCTCACATCCTCGTTGTTTAATTCAAACATCTTTAATCGCTCGATGTAGCATCCATTATCATTATTATCCACAAGATCATACAATTTAAGCACTTCAAATCACCGGGTCAAGAGAGTAAGACATGATGTGGTAGAATGCACGGATTTTACAAGTCTATGATTTAAACCGAGAAATAGAATCTTTCGCGGATTTTACTAAAATCAAGACTAAACCGTTAAGCAATGACCAATGGAATGTGTTAAGACGACTAATGGATCGACACAATGATAGACAATTGTGTGTTAGGTCTTATGATTGTTTGTGGGATAAGCGAGATGTTGTTTGGTTGTGATTCGGATTGGTTTATGCCCGTTTTTCCCGAGAAATTTAGGTCTAACAACTTAAAACCTCAATAACTTCGCTCGAGCGGATTTAGACCTCAAGATTGACCGAATATTCGGCGTGCCATTCTCCTCGCTCATGGTCGCTTTGATGGGTAGAACGCTGAAAACGGAGTTACGGTTCAAAAGTTATGGCCGTTTGAAGTTTTGACGGGAAAAAATCAACCAAGTCGCTACGAATTCATGAACCAAGTCGCTAACAACTAATTCGCTACACCACTAAGTCGCTAGAGTCCCAAGTCGCTAGCCGGATGTAAGTCGCTAAGTAGTAACTCGCTCTGCACCAAGTCGCTAGCCAAATTTTGGCAGAATTGCCACACAAGTCGCTAGAGATACAAGTCGCTAAAGAGCAACTCGCTCTGCACCAAGTCGCTACCACTGTCGCCACTGTGAGTGGGAGAGTCCACTACTTGTACTTTAACTCGCTAGATCTAACTCGCTAGGTTTAAAACGTAACTCGCTACAATTTTGTGAAGCAAGTCGCTATGAAGAAAAGTAAACCGTGAGCTAAGTCGCTAGCAAGAAAACCTTATAAACATCACTTTTCAATCCAAAACAACCCAACCAAGATGATTCAAGCTACCAAATGAAAACCTAAACACTTGTGATGATTCAAAACATGAAAGTACTAACAAAATTCAAACTTTAACACAAGAAATCAACCAAATGATGCAAAACCACTAAACTTTTTCAAACTCAAAACCACTTACAAACCACTAGAAATCCAAAGATGTGCAAGATATGATCTAACCATGGCTCTTGATACCAATTGTTAGAAATTAACTTTTCACATACACATCAAACCATAACACAAAGTAGCATATAGATGGAATTCTAGAGAGAAAGTTAGAGGTTTAGGGAACTTAGTGAGAAAGTGAAAGATATTATTATGAGCTCCAACTCTCTACCTTGGAAGGTAGAGAGTATTTATAGTCTTACATAACTCGCCACACTTTGGGTCATGGATCGGGCATACAGTGGGTAAAGACCCGTCTGTCCTCCACGGTGTTACTTAACTAAATTACTACTTAACTTAAAAGAACTACGACTACGAGCTTTCTAACGATTACATATACTTGAGGTGACCGACTCTTTAATACCGGAATTTCTAATTCCTAATGAAACAAACAATTTTATGTTGAACATTGTACAAAATATCGTGTAATTTTGTATCATAACAACCAAAAAATGTTGTACTAAACAAATCAAATGTATGCCTCTAAACAACACAAAAATTGTTGTATTGAAATACAAACAACGATCAAATGATTCTTCCGTTTTTTTTTTTTTTTTTTTTTAGAAATCAAGTTTAAGACGTTACCTAATCACTTCAAAAATGGGTGCAAAACTCTTTTTTTTTTTTTTTTTTCATCTATGCATCCAACAAGGATCACTGTACCAAAACAAAGTCTATGACCAAGCAGGTCATTCTTTTAAGCTCAAACTTTTCATAAATGAATTTTAATGTCTTAGGTACACACAAATAAATTTGGTTATAAAATTATTTGTTTACTATGCGAAGGATGCATTTTCCCATGACTGCACCACTATGACAGCACGTATTTTGGAGTCAAAATAACATCAAAACCTCATTCCAAATGAGTGAGTTTATACCCAATATCAGGTCATGAAACATATACTAGTTACTCAAACTAGTATCATAATTGATTTCTTTTAGTGAAATCAAGACCGTCTTAACAAATTCAAAGCATACTGAGTAGTTATTGTTTAACACCATATTTCTTTCACATTAGAGCCCAAATTATATTTACTTTGAAAAACATAATTGATGCCGATTACCCATTTATGAGGCCAATTGAAATTATCGCATTATAATTTCCTCTTACATGTGAATATCCAAAATCAAAACGGTTCTTCCTCTATAACCCTTCACATGTAATCATAGACTAAGAATCATGAACATTAATACAAGTAACAAACAGAAATATGCATGCTTTGATAACTGCCAATTAAATAGTAATAAAGCTCATTTAACATATAAAACAAGCCTCATTATTTCCTTATTCATTACCTCTTATTATAAAATCAAGCCCATAATATGTGTTTAATTCAAACATGAAGTTGAACACTTTTAGTCAACCATAAAATTACATGCTTTATATGAACATAAATAGATAAACACCAAGGCTTAGCACATATACGTCACTTCTCAATACACTTGATGAACAAAATAAAATTTTACTCAAGCAGATATATGTTTAACATAATAGTATCAAAGAATCACATTCCATCAAAGACAAAGTCCACCAAACAATTAAACATATATGAACTATCAACGATTCTTGTATATCATTCTCGATACCACTATATTAAAATCAATTCCAACAAAAACCATGCAACATAACAGGTTCCTTCCAAATTGACAAAGGCGCCTAGATAAGATTCCAAAATATATATATATATATATATATATATATATATATTTCTTATTATTGCCTACACATAAAGCATTCACATAAATAAAAACCAATGGAGAACAAAAGATCACATTAAACTGATGTGTCCCACAAATTGATTTATATACCTAGCCATATACGATTGCAACTTTTGAAGCATTTGTCTATGAATTAAATGCCAAACCTTTTAAAGCATTCATCTATCAATTAAATGCCAAACCGTTTAAAAAAAATTAACATCCAACTACAGTAATATGTTAAACACTACTATCATTTAAAAAAAAAAAAAAAAGATATTCATTACCCACTAAACAATGCATGTTATTCGTACTTTTTTTTCCAAACATGTGCTATAATCAATTGTATTATGTTTATTACAAACATATCAACAACCACCTCTAATAGCAACAAACGAGTCTGTCTTAAGATTGTTGTATATATTAAGTGTATTGCTATTAGAGACAAATAAACCATAACATAAAACATAAAAGTGTAGAGAAACAATACCGTAAATCTTTGAATTGTTGAGACACAAAAACACAAGTAATGAAAATGTTGAGGCCTGTGATGCTCACAGTTTCCTTAAGACAGATTCGTCCTCTCCACGGTGCTTGAGAATCATGAACGTCTATCTCCCAGGATACAACAACAACGGATAACCCCGTTAGCACAAACGAGTTATCAAGGCGAACCAAAATCGTGCCTTCCCTCTATTACGAACCGGATACACAATAATATGAATGGTAACACAGAAGAGTGATGAGTTGTGTATTTTTCGTGTTCCTAGAATGGGAGAAGAGCTCTCAATTTATAAGTGAGGAGGATGAAGAAAACGGTCCAATTAACTTTCACAATCAATCCTACTAATGGCTCATGAACATATAATTAAATTGGTCGTTACATATGACCATACATTAATCTTGCTCTAAAGCCCCATTAGTATATTTGATGACCATCAATTGTCATTCAAACACAAATATTGACCATATTTTCCAACAGGTTGTACTCAACCAAGACGTGTGGCAGCAGTTAGTGTTGCCAAAACAGTCGCTGAAGAGATGGAAATGGAGCTTAGAGATTATGCTACTCGTTTTGAAGACATCAGTGAACATAATACTAAGCCAGACTTAAAAACACAAGGTGATTGTTCCTTTACACTATTCTGTTTGTGGTATACGACAGATGGTGTCCTTCTGCGTGAAATGTTGAAAGATGCAAATCTTGACAAAAGAAAATTTATAAAACTTAGGTCACTAAAAAAGATGATGTCAATAGCAAACGGCAATAACAACTAAACGTAAATATGTAACATATTATTGTTTCAAGACTATAGCTTTATACCTTTACTTGTTTATATTTTTCTCCAACTAAGAATTGTGGTATAGTAAGAATTTGACTATTTTACCTTTAATTTGTTAAAAAGCTGCCTTTGTTATTCTGATTTCTTGTAGGAATCTCAATGACCAATGAAAGTGTTTTACTATAGAACTCTTTAGACAATAGTAACTAACAAAAATCATTCTATGAATACTTAATTTATTATTATTTTTATATGAATATAGGCATATCCACAGATCAGATTGCAATTTCACATTTAACCTTTATGGCTCTATAGCAAAAATTCAAGACAATTACGGATAGGGGGTGAAGATGAGCCGAGCCGCTCGTAAAAAGCTTGTGATCAAATTGGTAAAAATCTCGAACGAGCCGAGCGTAAATGAGCTTGAGTCCGAGCTCGACCCTAAGTTGGGGCTTATTGGGCTCGCGAGCGTAAACAACACTAGGATATTTTAAGTTTTAAACATATATAAAACGTTATGCATTTTGTATTATAGGCGAGCTTATTAACATGCTCAATATATAACAACTTTATTAATGTGCTCAAAATAGATATATTACGAGTCGAGCCCAAGCCAAGCTTTAATTTTTCATTGCTAAATCGTATATATGAGTTGAGGCCGAGCCTAAATAATATACCACAAGCCGAGCTTGGGCTTAAAAAATAAGGCTCGAATCGAGGCTAGCTCGAGCTCGAACTTTATAAAACTTAAATTAGCCTAGTTCGAGCTCTCCACTCCTAATTACGATCAAGTCTGTGTACTTGTATCTTGTAAGACTAATGGCTAGCATACATGACCGAGGTCGGTGCCAACTTTCTTCATTACCAACTTAGTGGAATAAGACGACCGCGGTCACCACAAAAAACATACCTCACTTAAACACAAATATACCCCACAAAAATCATTTATGAAAAACACCCACACACAAACATATCACACGACTCGGTCGAGTATACGACCAAGTCCTCAGAAAAATACCATGCAAGACGCGTCCTACCATGGTCTCCACAACAACACCAACGCGTCCAAACTAGTGCCAAAACGAATGCAGACGCGTCTAAACTAGTGCCATTACGGACGATCTAATGCATTAAGACATAAGTGTCCTAGTTGGACTTTTCAAGGACAGTGTTATTACTAAGAAGCCCTTCTTTAATTAATTTTTGCAAACAAAAACTTCTAAGTATAGTAATATTGCCATCAGTCTATAGCATTTAACCGTAGAATAAAAAATTTAGTAAAGAATTAAATGGCAAATTTACTAATGTACCTATCTATCTAATATAATAAACAAGAGTTTTGTACCACCCTTTAAAGCACATGATGCAATTAATATTCTGATGTTTCAAGAATGTGATTGGTCAATAAAAAAGGAATGTACAAGACACACTTAACACAAACCTTTTAAAGCATTTAGTGAAATTAGTTTAGTCAATTTTAATAATACATGTAATTCAAATGACTTTTTCCAGTAAATAGAATTTAGTCAAACACTTTTAATACAATTAAAACCTATTAAATCATTTACTCGGTTACCACAACAAAAACTTCAAAGCAAGTGTTACCTATTGAATCAATTTAATCAATTTCAAAACTAATTCCGAAATTAAACCGTCAATGAAGTTGCACTTATTCTAATTTATGTTATTGATTGATTGATGATTCATATGATTGAAACCTATTGAATCAATTTAGTCAATTTTAAAACAATTTCCGAAAATAAACCCTAAACTTATTATGATTTATGTTATTGATTTTTATCATCTTCTATCTAATACGACAATGATTGTGTAGTTCCAGAATTAGTGCAGAAAGTTCATATGGTTGTGCAAACACTCAATAAAAACATAACTAAAAACTTCTTTAGTACGCCATTGTTCAAACACTTTAATTCCTCAAATTCAAAACAACATCCAAAAATAAAAAACAATTACACCTTGCCAAGTTCATTACAATCAATCATTACCTTAAATACTCTTAAAACAACTATTGATTTGACCATTTCAAAATAAGAAAAACATACGAATTATAATGAATTTGAAAACAAAACGCCTATTGTTTTATTGTCAAAATTGAAATATGGAAATCATTTGGTAATTCCTGTGGAATCCTATTTTGGGCATATATATCATAAGAGAGTGATAACCGAGATTGATTGTAAGTTTTTTTATTTTTTATTTTTTTTATTTTGTTTTAATTTTTGTATTTAAATTCATTATCATTCATTATAATACGTACTTATTGTCGATCTATTGTTTGATTGGAATATTTTTCGATTGAGTCCGCATTTTACGAGAAAACCCTGAAAGATAATTTGGGGCATATGTTCCAAGCTCTAATTTGATATTGGTAAATAACCTGTTTGAATTAATTGGTTATTTGATTTTATTTTTATTTCAGAAATTAAAAAGGATATGTTTCTAATATCAAATTTGAATCATGTCAAAGCATAAGATTAAATACCTTCCAATGTATCTTTGATTTAATTTTAGAAACTTTTGTACTATATAATGGAAAATCCTTTGCGCTAAATGTACAAGTCAAACACGATTTTCACCGTCCGATCTTAAAAATAATTGCTAACTTTGTATGTATCGCTATATTAAAGATTGGGTGCTCGAAGACAACATCAAGTTGCGTCTTCGAATCCTAAAAACATGGATGCAACCTGTTTATGGGAAGCCGCACCTGATCAACATGGAGATGATATTCATAGATGAATAGTCAAGTCTACACAATGTATTAGGTTCATTTTAATGTACATATATTTATTGTGTGCTACAAATTTTCGATATACTTTATCTGTTTTTTGTAATTGAGAATAATTATGCTTCTAAATGTGTGATCTTTTGCCTTTTTTAGATTGCTTAAAACAATGTATATGCTTATTAGCTTTAAATTGGTGATTTGTGAAAGCTTAATCCATTTGATGATAAAAAAAAAGGTACGGGTGTGTTGAATGTTTGTGTTATAATTTGAAAGTTTATGCTATAAATAACAATAAACACTTGTGTAGAGACTGTTGCATTGCTGAATGAAGCCGCTAAGGGAAAACATTCGTGGTGCCGAAGAAGCAGCACTTTGGAAATCTTTATATTCATTTACTGATGATGAAGATGATGATGACTTGTTTGGATATTTTACAAGATTTTATAAGGTACGTATTTTGTTTTAAAAAATATTAGACCCCTCCAATTTTATTGGTCCTATAAATCATTGCTTTGCAATCTATCTATTGCTTGGGAGTGAAAGTGATATCTCTGTCAACGACTGTAAGGCACATACAAAATATAAAGGCCATAAAGAGACCGGTCGCCAGTTACGCTGGTTCGTAAAAGGTATGTGCATCTTCTTTATATCCTTATATTTGCAATGCAGTTATAATTGCCTTCAACAAGCCATTTTGATATTTTTGGTACATTAGGTAGATATAAAATTTTTATGCTGTTTGGGTTAGACTAAATCTTTTGATCGCAAATGGATTATTAAGTCATAAGTCATAAAAACTCATAATATTAATGTATTTTTTTTACTATTCGTTAGTCTAACATGAATTATTAATAGCAGATTTTTGGGAGAATGAGATTCGAGAAAGGAAAGGTTCTTCTCTTCTTTTGGACGTCAGTGAAGTAACTACCAGTAGAAGGGTTTTGCGGTTTATCTTCAGGGAAATCCATAATAAAATCCGATTAGAAATATGAATGTGGGCCTTTTCTCACATATGTTTCTACCAAATATGTTTCCATCAATGACTATTATGCAAAAACGCTTCAATACCCGAAAGCATGTTGGTTGTAGCTTTGGAACATTGTGAAAGATCTGCATCCGTTTGTACATATGATATTTTTTTTATGGTTGAATTGCATGACGATGTTGTGGTGGCATCCAGTAGTTGTTGGGTCCTTAATGCCCGACTGGTTATACATAGGCATGTATCTTAAATTAAGGAATGTGGTTTTCTTTGCATCTTTGATGGCCTCTTTCATTGGATAAGCAGGTAACTATACTCATCATGTGTAAACATATGCCTTGGATCATGTGTAAACATATGGATCAATGCTCACAAATGATTTTTTTAATGCCTTTAATTTGGTTTGAAATTATATACGATGAGAAGGCATTAATGTAGGGTTTTTTTTATGTGTAAGCTATTTTATGATATATATACATGATAGTTTTATTTATTTTGAAGTACTAAATGAAATTTGTGTTATGTCATGAAATATTCCGTAAAAACATTACGGTTAAGAGTTAGGTACCTATCTTAGCAAGTTTATAAGAAATAGAGAAGAAAAAAATCATTTGTGAGCATGACATGGTTTGTGAAATCAAAGGTGTGGAGTAGCAAATTTGCAAATTTCTCAATAGAATCCCACAACAAGAGCGTGTAAGCCTTCGTCTTTTGGAATTTTAATTATTGTTTTCATCCGTGGTTCAAAATTATTTAACAATATGAATTTATAGGTGTCGAATATTTTTGGCTACTTGTGTATAACCCTTCATCTTTTGGAAATTTGTTACTGATTTATCAATAGGTTGAAATTCTCTTGTGCTCCAAACTACAAACTTGTGTTAAAGTCCCGGTACGGTTGTTGAGGAATATAGATCAATTAAATGGATTATGTAACAAGACAAAGACTTCAAATAGTTCGATTATCAAGAACTTCTATTCAGGCACACATAATTAACGGAACACATTTTGGAAAGAAGGTTATCATACCGAAGTTGAAAATTACGGGGTCTGATAAACGTCTACCGCTAAAGATTGTTAGGAAACAATCTCATTTGTCAGTGTCATTTGCTATGACAATAAACAAAAGCCAAGGTCAATCACTTTCAAAAGTTAGTTTATAACATTTTATAACATTTTTTAAATTTACAATATACATTTTAAATCATTTATAACATTTTAAATTTACATGTGTTAAAATCACATACCCTTTTATTTACACATTTAATATTTTTTAACTTATTAGGTGTTGACGGAATGGACATTGCCTTATCAATTCATAGATTTGCTTGTGAAGATCATCAAATTTGATGATGACGATTCATGAATGTTTATTATATTAATTGTTACAAACATAGTTGTTTATAGGATCGTTGGCTTATTATTTATTATTTTTAAAAAAAATAATAAAACTTATATCGTTCGTTGTTGCTTATTTCATTATTCTCACACTCAACTTTTTGATGAATTATTTCTTTAAAAACCCGTGAATTTCACGGGTCTATAAGCTAGTAATAATTATATGAAATGAATTAAAAATAGAAATAATACTCATATTAATCGGATATACCTATAATAATTATATTGAAAAGTTGACGGATATATTACTCGGTGACCATTTAATCCATAAGGTCCAAGTCAATAGGGCCTGTTCATTAAGTCATGGGTAAACGGGAAAATGACAAAAATGTTATAATCTGACACCCATTTCACAACTATCATATTTTTTAGGACTTTTCAAAATACTAAATTCTCAATTTCTCACACCCCATGTGAGGTTTTCAAACGTGCTAAGTAAAATGAGGGTGTATTTGTTACATTAAGATGTTTTTGTGTCTGTATTTGACTATCACATCTTACTGTTAAAAGGTAATTTTAAAGTCTGAATCTAAAAGAAATAATGTTGATTGTTTTTTATATTTATCAGAATAGTTTTAATTGTATTTTTTAAGTATATATTAAAGGGATAATCATAAAAAAAGACATCGAACTTGCCAATCTTGTTATTATATGAAGCGTTTTTTTTGTAATTTTAACACAAACCTTTCGAATTTCGACCATTGTGTGTACTCGTTACCTGTTAGACTTGCATCATTAGTCCTTTATACTAACGGCCGTTAGTAAATAAATTAAATTGAGTTTTTTTACGTTTTCATCAATTTTTATACGTTTTCGTTCGTTTTTATACGTTTTCGTCCGTTTATATCTGTTTTCATTTGTTTTTATATGTTTTCATCCGTTTTCATCTGTTATTATCTTTTTCATCCGTTTTTGTACACTATTATCCGTTTTCTTACATTTTTATACTTTTGCATACGTTTTCGTCCGTTTTTATACGTTTTCATATGTTTTTATACGTTTTCGTCCATTTTTATACGTTTTCGTCCGTTTTAATACGTTTTCATACGTTTTTATATGTGTTCTTACGTTTTTGTCCATTTTTATTTGTTTTCGTCCGTTTTTATATGTTTTCGTCCATTCTTATACGTTTTCATTCGTTTTTGTATATTTTCATCTGTTATTATACGTTTTCCCCTGTTCTCTTATGTTTTCGTCCATTTTTATACATTTTCGTTCGTTTTATACGTATTTTTACGTTTTCATCCATTTTTATACGTTTTCGTCCGTTTTTAAATGTTTTCTTACGTTTTAATCCGTTATTATACCTTTTCGTCTGATTTTATACGTTTTCAGAGTATACGTCCTATTTTACACGTTTTTGTCTGTTTTTATACGTTTTCGTCAGTTTTATACGTTTTCGTCAATTTTTACAGGTTTTTGTCCATTAGCATAAATGACTAGAAAATTCATTTCGACCAAGAAAATACAAGAAAAAATAGGCTGTAAAGAGGCAATAAGACTTTACCACCACATCTTATTGATATGAGGGATAACCCCTTACCGCGTCTGATTAGAAGGAAAAAAAACAAACAACCTTTGCCTCTTACCTTGTCTGACTGGTAAGTGTTAATAGCTTTTTTTAGAAGAACAAACACTCCCGTCACTAAAATTACACATAACCGAAAAAAAGAAAAATTAAACAACAGCATTGCTACACATAAAAGACTTCACACAAATAATAGAAAATTTTTCCCGAAACCTTAATCACTCGCACCAACATATTAAAAACTCACAAAATACTTAAATGAAGTCGAAAACAAAGAATGACTAGTTTATTAAAAATTTATATTTTGGTCATTTTTGTAAAAGAAAGTTCTTATAAACAGTCATATATTACATTATGAAAACCGAATGAGCAAATAATTATTTTAGGCTATCAAAGTCTTGATGGGATATTAGATTGGACGGAAAGATCAACGCTTGCGAATATTTTTACGACTTTTTAAGTTTAATTAGTCAAGGTCAGCAAGTCACTGGAATGTTATTTTCCAAATTGATAGTTACTTGAATTTGGGTTTAGCGTCATAATGTTTTTATTCTACTTATAATACTTTATTTTTATTTATTCCAGTAAGGACGTTGCTCACAGAACCGAATCTATTTGAATCGTTAGGGTTTAATGGATTGAACTTCAGCTCACAAAACTCAGTTTAAAGTGTTTAAACAATTGTGTTAATGTTTTCAAACATACTTTTTGGTTATATGAACAATACCCCCACGTACATATCATACATATAATTTTAAAACTTGTACATAAAAATTACAACACCCCCACGTACTCCCCGCCTAGGCCACTTACTCGTAGCCGCCTAGCGAGATTTGCAACCTTAATTTCAGCTTTTTCAGAACCCAATAACCTATTAAACTACTTTAAATAAGCTTACCCAAAAATCCCCTAAATCCCATTCGATCATATTATTATAAGACATAATAGTCAAAAAAAAGGAAAATACATCATCCCAATGTAATAAACATAAGTCCTCACCTAATAACGATTTCCACCAATCTCTCATTTCTTCAAATTAGAGGGTTTGGGTTTTTAATTTTTATAAAATTTGGGGATTTTGTTTAAATTAAGGGAATTTATTAAATGGTTATTGTTTGGTTGGTGGTGGCTGCCGGAGATGCTGGTGGTTGTTAGAAGGTGTTTCAGAAAGTGATAATTAGAAAAGAGGTTGAAGGGTTGGGGTGTGTTAGTTAGTGTATTTGTTTTTTATTTTCTTAGAATAATAGACGAAAATACCCTCTTAATTAACGGTCTAACATAGTCAAACTAACTGTGCGTATTACAGTAAAACCTCTATAAATTAATACTCGATAAATTAATAACCTCGATAAAATTAATAACTTGTCAAGGTCAAGTCCTAACTTGGGACTAGTACAAATTTGAACCATAATCTATAAAATTATAAGATAATAATTTTTTAAACCCCAATGTATATATATTGGTCCCAACGAAACTATAAATTAATAAATACTACTTGAAAATTATATATATATATATATATATATATATATATATATATATATATATATATATATATATATATATATAGTGATATATTCTATGCAAGACCCATATTAGATGCGATTTTACAGTACCATTAAAATGAATCTGGGCCATTGGATGAGTTTGATCTAAGGTTGAAATTAAAAGTGTCAAATTTGCAATTATACCAAAGATGAAGGTTTTATGTTTAGTTAAACAAAAGGTTAAAAGGGTATTATAGTCAGATCATAAATTATATTTTCAAGTCTCCTTTTAGAAACCGTCTTAAATAACTTCCCATTTTTTTATCTTTCTTATTATCCCTAAAACCTAGTCTTTTTCTCAGCCTCCATCCATGAAATCTGGATCCAAAATCGAATTTTAATCATGTATAATCAGCTTAACTATTTTAATTTTTAATTTCTATAAACCACTCTGCGTAGAAGATCTTGGCACTTAGATGATTTTACTACATGAGAAAAAAAAAACATCTCTCTTGTAACCCTAAACATAAAAACCAGCCGCCACACTAGATCTAGCCATCACTCTTGTGGTGTATTTATGTCGGGGTGGTATTGATGTGATTTTAGGTCGGTTTCTTGGTAGTCATGGTGGTCTCAATAGTGTCATGGTTCCAGATGGGTTTGTAGGTCGATAATGGAGGAGAACCAAAGCGGTTGCGGCTGGAGGAAGAGGACAGCGGCGGCGAAGGCTGGAGGAGGACGGCGGCGATGGGATGACGAGGGGCTTTTGGGGTCCATGTTCGCGGTACATAAGCTAATCGGCTTCATCTTCTTCAAAGAGCCTTTCTTTTAAAAATATAATGCATAAGGTACCTTTTTGCTTTTCTGTCCAATGTTTTTTGTGAAAGTTTTGTATTTCGGAACTGTCACGAGTCCATGTTAGTTGCAAAATATATATACGTTGGAATATTAGACCTACTGTATAACTATTGAATCTAAAAAAGGGATGGCTGCTAATCAAGTTCATAATAATATTGTATATGTAGGCTACAACAAAATGTAAAAGAGCATCGAATTCAAACAATCCACAATTATTTAGTGTGAATACTTCATAGCAGAAACATGGTGTGCATATGTGTTTTTGGCTCGTACAAAATCAATAAAAGTGGTGTGCATATGTGTTTTTGGCTCGTACAAAATCAATAAAAGTGGTGTGCATATGTGTAATATGAAATTAATACAATGGTGCATATGTGTTTTATGGTTGGTATAAATCAAAGAAAAAGTATGCATATGTGTTTTAAGGTTTGTATGTTTTGAAAGATTAGACTATTTTGAATATATTGATGTTCACTTGGATCGCACTTTGCCGTTAGCTGTTGGTATAGATTTTCAAACGAAAATTTGGTTGCTAGGTTTTTTATTTCGTTCGAGATATGAATTGATGTAAATAAATATTGTACATATATGTTAGGTAGGCTAGTTGTTATGTTTATTTTTATTTTTTTGGCGTAATTTGGTATAACTAATGCTTGTGCATATGTGTTATGGCTATACTTGTTATGAATATAGATTGTGCATATGTGTTAGGCTAGTTGTTATGTTTATTTCTAATTTTTTGACATAATTTGGTATAAATAAAGATTGTGCATATGTGTTATGGCTATAGTTGTTATGAATATCTAATTGTTGCGATTAGAAGTTTGTGAGAAAATATGTGCATATGTGCTATGATAGTTCTTACCATTATACAATTTATTTACATCATTAATTTGATATAGACAAAGCTTATGCATATGTGTTATGCTAGTTGTTTCGATTTCAAAATTCGTTTACTCATTTTTTGCGATCTAATTATACTTGAACATGTTTGTATAGAGATTTATGAAGATGATTATGACATTCAAGACCTATGTGATGAAAAGGATGATGTTGAAGGAATGTAGACGACTACACACATGCATACAAGAGGAACTGAAGCGTGCACATATGTTTGTGGAAGGGTGCACATATGTTTGTGGAAGAGTGCACACATGTTCTTAGAAGAGTGCACATATATACTTAACGAGATACATTTGTATAAATTGTATTTCATTTGATATCAATTTTTGTGTATACTATTTATATTTTTGGTTTGTTACAAATTTAGAGGTTACATGTATATGTTTATGTTTTTTGTTATAAATTTCGAAGATTAAAAAATGTACGCTAGAAACATATGTGCAATTACCATTTTAAGCAAAACAAGTTTGATGTATAACCAATTGTACACAAAAAACCTATGTAAATTTTACAAAATTTAAAAAAAAAAAAAAAAAACATTTATGCACTTCATTTTCAAACATGTATCTTGAGAACAAAAAAAAAAAAAAAAAAAAAAAAAAAAAATCGAAATTAAGGAAATTTAAAACGTTTTTTAATTAAAAATTTCAAAAAATAAAATAAAAATGTGTTTGACTATTATGCCCTTTTCAATTAAATAAAATATTTATTAATACTTAATTTCTATTGGTCTAAATGAGTACCGTAAAATCTGTATCTAATAATAGTCTTGCGTAGAACGCGACCTATATATATATATATATATATATATATATATATATATATATATATATATATATATATATATATATATATATATATATATATATATATATATATATATATATATATATATATATATATAATTTATTTTCAATTCTAACTAGTATACATTGTAATTTATTTTTTTATCACTAACTAGTATAAACTGTAACTAGTACGTATTGGAACTTGTTTTTCTAGTTTATTTTTCATCTACAACTAGTATACATTGTAATTTATTTTTCATCTCTAATTAGTGTACATTGAAACTTGTTTTTCAAATTTAATCACGTCAAAGCAAATTATGGGGATGTGAGATGTAAACAAGTACCCCTTTAAATATAGTGAAAATGTTTTTTATGTGATTTATGAAGGGAGTTTTTTTGTTTTTAAAATGAAAGTTGAAGGGGTACGAGTGTAAATTTAAATAAGTTGAATCGGTACGAGTGTAAATTTAAATAAGATGAATGATCGAAAAAGTAAGGATGTTTTTTAGCACTACAAAAATATAGTAACATACTCACACTTTTTAAGTATGTTTACACACTTTAAAGTGAGAAGAAAAAAAAAGGTTACACTAGTATGCGGGTGAGCAAATTAGGCGTAGCAAATATTTTCACACTTTTGTGTCAAATCTCTATATTTGACGTGGCGCTCAAAGGTCTATTTTGGTAAACCAATAAAATTTGGCCCATTCTAGCATATTCATTTGGGTAACTTATTCTAAAAGAGAAATGATTGGAGTTCCTAAATGTATGTCTAACTTTGTGCCTAAAATTGTGTAGCATTTACTTATTGGTTTGTGAATCCGTGGGTTCCTCATCGGCAACCAACATAATGCTGCCACCTATTTCTCATTTTAAAATCTACATGCTATTTTCTAAAAACCAATCAACCCTTATATAAAGGGAGGTGATTTGCACATTCCTAATTGTTATTAAGAGACCCTTTTTTGTGCTTCAATTAGTTGTACAAAACTCACACTGTGTTTTATATGCTTGTACACTGAGTGTCCTAATCAATAAATTAAATGCGCAAATCACTTCCCTTATATAAAACACAAATGTTATTATTATTATTAGCCACAAAAATCTAAAATAATAATAATAATAATAATAATAATACTAACAATAAATAAATAAAAATCAAGTGTCCCATCAAACTATAATTAGTAAATTTTTAAATTTCAATCTCTTTTAATATCCGAACTAAATCTTCCTATAATAACGTAATTTACTATAAATTAATAAAAAAATCTCAATAAACAATCCTAAGCATCTCGCCTATAATAAATCACTAGGGGAACGTTTGGTACGATATGAATCGCAAAGAATGGAATCGTAGATGAGAATGGAATCGCTGAGAAAAGGAATAGCCGTTCATAATATGTTTGGATTCCATTGTTTGGTGCTACGAGAGAATCGAGCAAAGAAAAATGTGACACAACTGTGCTCTTGTTTGATAAATACATGGAATAGACTTGCATTGGAATCAAAATGGAAATGCACTGCAGCAAATGTGGCCCAAATAGACACCAAAACCGAAACTAAACACTTGATAATTGATACAAGAACAACAACCACTAAAACACCACGAAGAGTTGAAAACTAACACTCGAACCAAAGCAACTTAATACCCGAAGCAGCAAATGACACTCAAAACATGCACAAATCGTAAGTGTTATTCAAGATAATTATCGACCTTGTATGTTTTCGAGCAATAAGTAGTAACTATTTTATGCCATCAAACATCAACATAAGGTATGAAGAATTCCATTCAGCGACAATATTTTTTTCTTTTCCAAATGACACATGCTATTAGAAAATTCTATTAATTGAATACTAAGATAGGTATAGAGTTGCGAAAATTATCGAGTAAGTAATTTCAACCACATGTTAATGCAAATGTTTTCATAATCTTATGTTTTACACACTACTTCTTCATTTAAGAATAGGACCAAAGAGAATACCTAATTGACAAAAAAGCTAGTAAACATTATTGCAACATGACAAACTTTATTTATTATAGTATACAAATTCAATTGGTTCTTTTATGATAGGGTTTTATAAGTTTATGAACAAGAAGACTAAAAAAAAGACAATAGGGTTAGAGAACTGCTATAGGTTTAGGGAAAAATGTGCCATGCACGTGTTGAGTGGTATTTATACCCTCTACTCTCTCAAGTCACTCCTCATTCCCTGATGATAAAAGTGGAGAAAGGCACCAAGTATAAATTTACCATTCCTACTATTCATCACTTTTTTAGAAGAATCAAAATGGGGGAAAGAGAATGGAAAATTACCCACGTTTCCATTCTTTGTATCAAATAAACACAGGAAGTCATTTTTTTTCCTTTTCTTGCCATTCCTTTCCACTCTACCAAACATCGGTGTAATACACGGGTTATATAATTACTCAGATGCATTTCTTGATCACTTCTATTTCAAATTAATAAAATGCCAGAGCATCTATAATGAATAGTTAATACTTTGGATTACTCATAACTGTAAGGGTGTAAACGAGCAAAGTCAAGCCGAGTACTGCCAAGCTCTAACTCGACTCGATTACTAAACTCGAGCTCAGTCAAGCTTTGGATTTCAAGCTTGAGTTGGCTTGTCATCTCAAACTCGAGCTCAAAACTCGACTCAAGCTCGATTATTTCCACATTTAAAGCTCTTAACTCGATAAAAATTCAGCATATCAAGCTTGACTCGACTTGATTTTTTTGACAATTACAAAACTACAAGTATATAAAAGGGTAAAAGTGTAATATCTTTGAAGCTCGATAAGGGCTTGCAAGCCACACGAGCCAAGTATTTTCAAGCTCGAACTCGACCGAAAGCGTACTCGAGTAGCTCGAACTCAACTCGTTTATATTGAGTCAATTTCGAGTGGTTTATGAGTCAATCCAGAATAGCTCGCGAGCTGTCTCGTCTCATTTACACCCCTAATAGTTATAATGACTTGAAATAAACTCGAAAATGAGTTGATGCACTAGAGCTATATTGAGAAATGGTTATTTAAATAATAAAGATCGACCTTTTCAAAAATGATTATACGTCACACATTATATGTGAGTGATTAAATGTTATGAATAAGTTGAGAATAACTTTTTAGCATTGGAGTTAACGAGCTAGAAAAAGTTTAAATGTTCCAATAGCTAATAATTACTCAGAAGCCCAACCGCACCATTTTCGTTGGATTGTAAGGGCATGTTTGGTTTATAGATGGGTTTAGGATAATTTGCATTTGGATTTGATTTGGATTAGGATTTGAATTTGAATTTTATGGAAGATAAGGAAAATGTAAAATGTTGTTTGGCTTGTAAACACATATAAGAATACTTTTTGACTTATAGTACTCTTTTTAAACTAAAAGAATAATATTGCTAAAAGATAGCCCAATACATAGATGAAAAAAATTATAAACACATAGAGAAAAGTACACAATTGTCAGTAAAGATGTTGACTTTGTCTCAAACCCCACCTATTGAGGTAACTTTTCGCAATCACCGTGTTTAAAGATGTCAAAGCCAAATTTTAAACCTTATTCATCAACCAAACAATTATTTTATGGATTCACTCCATTTCTTATATCCAAAATCCACTCACCAAACTGCACCTAAATTATAGTAACAAACTAAAGATACAATTATGATCATATGAACCTTGAGATTTGATCCAAGCAAAGCTTAAAATTTGAAACTAAGCATGACCATACACTCGGTCACAAAGACCGTAAAAGTTGAACGTACTCCTCTATTTACAACTAACACCCCCACAGGTAAAGAATATCTACCTAGCTAGGTGTCGTGGCTAGCCAAAACTCCTCATTTGGGGCCCACGGGGTGCCACATCACTTTAACAAACCTCTATAACTAACCCCCCCTTATCACAACTAACCTCAACTTACTCATTTGGGGGCCACCGCTTACAACTTTATTTTTTTATTCAAATTTCTAAATAAACTAAATTCATTTCATTAAAAATAAAATACATTACAGCATATTAAAATCAGACGCAACTTAAAATAAAAATACAGAAAAAAAACAATACCAAAAAAACGATACGGGGAAAAAAATACAACACATATTCATAATACATGACTTGTCGATTTGATATTTCTTCATGACGTGAGGAGGTTCGTGAAATAGCCACCTTCGTTCGGATTTTGAGGCTTTTTTTATTTTTATTTTTATTTTTATTTTTATTTTTATTTTTGAGTTGAGTTGAGTTATAGAGAATAATTTTATTTTTGATTGAATTTTATGTGAGAAAAATAATATGTAATAGTTTAGTATTTATAGGGTGTAAGTTAAGTTGTTGAAACGGTAATAATACCGTTTAATTTGAAATTGGGCCCCATCCAACGTTCATATTGTCAGGAACTGACCTCGCCGTGCAGACTACGAGGTGTGGCGAGGCTCAACGAGGAAGCCAGTGTGGACTGGCGACGCTCAACTAGTTTCACACCTTGTGCTCTTATAAACAAAAGGCCTCAAATTACTGTGTGGCTCTCTAAAATTGCTAAATAAGCATACCAGTAAATGACACATATTATTGTTTTTTCTACATTTACTTTATGCACTTCAAAAGAAAAAAAATTAAAAGAAAGTCTTTTATCCATTTGCCAATACATGTCGTTTGTTGTTCACCCTCCGAAAAATGTCACTCTACAATTTTTGACTTTATCACCCCACAACCAAAAAACAAAAACATGCATCCAACATCCTTCATTTATTTCTCTCTCTATTTTCATATTTTCAGCTTCACCAAAAGGCAAACACCAACAACCAGTCATTCTTCGTCCAATAATTATTTGTAAGTTATCTTTCTGGTTTCCTTTTTACTTTTTGGCGACTCTTTTATTGCAATATATTTACGTTCTTTCACAGCTGCTAAATGTAACTTGGATCTACTTCATTATGTGTTCTTTTTTATTTGCAGCTCATAGTGACTGGAGAGGCAAAGATGGACATGAGTCTCTAGCTTATAGTGACAAAAAGGTGGAGATGAGTCTATTTTTATATTGAATTTATTTTGGTGTTTTACTGCTATGATGTGTTACATGTATTTGATTTTCTTTTTTCGTTTTCCTGTCTGTACCTCAAGGTGATGGTGTCATTAAAGAAGTTTCAGAAAGTTGAAAGGTCGTACCTAAAGAGGAGCTCGATGTTGGTTTCGTTAAGTGCAGTCATGAAGACGAAGCAATGAGGAGGATGATACTTGTGAGCATGACATGATAGGCAATGTATATAACTTTGTTCCTTTTTAAGAGCTATTTGCATGGTCATCTATGAGTAATTATTTCTATGATAGTCAATTTCATTGTGTTTAGTTTATGTAGCTAAGTTGGTAAGTAAACTGTTAGGCATTCACCCTCATGGGCCTATGGGAGGAGTGGGAGAGGTGTATTGCTAAAAAGTTAGGCATTCACCCTCATGGGCCGTGCACCGAAACATTACCTAGTAATACAACAAAACCATAAAAATGAATATAGCATATAACGTATTTTGGGTAAAAGGTCAAAGACCCGGTAAATATATCACTCCAAAAAACGTTTTAGTGCAAAGGATATGGGTGAATCCCATATCTCAGCCTGTTACATAGGCGAAAAGCTTACATAACTAGATACTTCTTATTTTCTATATAAGAACCACTACTTAAAATATAACATTAGACTCCTATCAAGATAAAATTACTTTCTACCAAGGCCTTGGAGCTTGATACCGTACGTGTCATAATAGGCATCCAAATTTTCTGGAAGATCGTAAACCTGATCCGCATAGTTATCATAAGCATAGTCATCATAGTCGTCTTCACGATCATGACCACCACCAAATAGATTACTCATCTCAACAAAGGTGTTCACAACCTTCTCATCATCACTATCAGAATCCACAATCTCTCCCACCTTAGTGAATGGGTTAACCCTCTTAGTAAAAAAAGTAGCCGGGAAATCCTTATTATAACTATGATAATCAACCTTTTTAATAGGATTGCCATTGTCATCAACAAGAATAGCTTTCCTATCAATAAGAAGCCTTTCAAATTCCCTAATTTTCTCAGCAATAGGGGTAGGACCAACCACGTTAGCTACCATTGAATCACTCACAAGCTGATCTTATGATACATTACCTATCTCGAGAGACCCAATCTCCTTTGCTTCCATTGTATTACCAGAAACCTCTACATCAGTAGGATTGCCACATTCATCAGAATCGATCATATTTAGTGCAGCAAAAGGATTAGATGTAGCAATCTTCATCCCACTCGAACTAGCCACATCAGTAGTGGTTGTGTTCTTCACACTATCAACCTTCTTGGGTACAGGAGGAGGTGCTTTAGGTTGATACCTAAATTTAGGACCCACTTTAGTAAAACCTCCCTTACCTAGAACACTTGGACCACCATTCCTACCCTGATTCTTGTTACAGTCTGTTTAGGCTAAGTAGGAAGTGGAATAGATTTAGGACAATCACTCAACGTATGACCAAACAATTTACACGTATCACACCGAGGCGGTTTCCATTCGTATTCCACCAGAATATTTTCAATAGAATACCTTGTCCCATCAAGTAATCGTATCTCAACAGTGATGCTCTCCCTAAGAACCTGATCTGCCTCAACTTCAATCAAGTACCTAGCAAAACTACATCGACCCCATGATTCCAAGCACATTTGACTAGTATAAGAATCTAATATTTTTGGTGTACCAATCAATGTAGCCAGGAGACTGAGACCATCATCAGAAAACATAGCAAGGGGCACATCATGGAATTTAACCCATACCGGAATATTAGTCAAATCCTTTTTAAGCAGATTAGTATTCAAAGTCCACGTTTTAAGAATAATTGGAACATTCCTAATCATCCACGGTCCGTTTTCAAGCACATCATCAACACCTTTACGAGTGGAAAACTTAAAGAAAAGAACCCTTCGCATTCATCATAACCTTTTGAATATCATACTTGGCCCATTTATTACGAACGTAATAATCAAAGAACCGAAAAGCAATCGTTTACCAAGGAAATAACCATAAAGGGTATTCTCAAATTTAAAGTTTACCTCCTCAACGACTTTCACAGGAATGGAGAGATCCACCCCATTAAACTTTTTACTACACTCCAACCTACGAAAATTAGATTTGCTCTTCGTCAAATGGTTAACATTAGCAGAATTCGTACCACTTGTAGCACCAACATTCGACATAGGTAATGTATTAACCCCTACAGATTGAATAATTGGCGTAGCAACGGTTAATTTGTCCTTAGGTGAAGAATGATAACTTGTATGCAAAGGAGAAACATGTACCCTTCCAACTTTAGGACCTACACTAATAGCATCACCCCTAGGCAGATTAGCCCCCTAGTGGTGTCGTCGTCACTGTATAGCAGATGGGAAATCTTGCATATTTAAGATACTTGTAACACCAAGAGGCCCTGGATCCCAAAACACCGAATCATCAATACTCTCAGTCCGTTCACTAGGCGCATGTGAAACCGGCTTCACGACCTCATTGGCATTCATATCCCCTTGACACGCAGAATCAGTAGGATTTACATCATGTGGAACCGGCTCCACATGAGGTTCACGATGCCTACAATCCATAAAGGCATCCATATCAATGTTAGGCACAACCTCCATCAACACGATAATAACAAACCCTAACCTAAAGAACACAATCGAAACAAGAAAAAAAAAAGCAACCAGTACCAAACCACGTAATCGCTACGTATTAATTAAACCCAAGTAATAAACTAGGGTTTATAATCATAATCAGCCATAGATCAACCCATGAATAACAGATATTGTCGATTTAGTAATAAGGATGGAATTAGAGGTATACGAATCAACAAAAGCCTTAACTAGCGATCAAAGAAACCCTTTAATTAAATATTAATGCATGGAGTGACAAGGAATCAGTTTAGGGACGGAAAAATATTTGATCGCTGAGGGATGTTAGGGAATCGTGTTATCGCCTAATTCGCCATTTAATTTAAGTACAAATAAAAAAACAATCACAAGTGTTCTATCAATCCTTGGTATATGACCATATACCCATACGATACATACCGAACATTCGCGACTTGAAAATGAAATAGTTAAATAATCGCTTTGAAAACGCAATGCAAACAACCACTTATAACTTTCCTACTTGTCCACATTTTGAGAATTGCGGACATGAATATCAATTCCTTTGCTATCTTTTGGGATTAAAAGTACACCATCACCATGCATTCCAATAAACATAGAAGTTCTTACGCATGCACCTCCTGCCACTTCACATCTTAGAATCAAAGAGATACCACATACATCAATACTGAACCACCAAGAGGAGTGGAGGGTGCTTTCCACTTAATATTTGTATCAACTACTTCTACTGCCACAACAATTCTTAGGCACTCAAATTCTCAAGAAAAAAACAATGCAGGTACCTCGCATATTCTCGATCATCTACCCCACCTTCACAAAAACGGATTTGTTCAAGGAAATGTCTTTTCGTTCAATTTTTTTTCCTTCTGGTTCTGTTCCTTGACGTGTACATTTGGTATCCTTCTCTTTGTGTCATGATTTTGTATTTAGAGGGTGTTCATGATTGCTTAAAATTTTCTGCTTATCAGTTTATTTTTTACTAACGTGTATGCAGTTTGAACTTTTTAAATAAAGCATGCTACGGTTTTAGCAGTGGCACCTCCAGTGGAAGTACACGCCGGAAGTGATCTAAAATTCCGCAACGGCTTCTGCTGTGGAACAGCTCATCATCAGTTCATCATCACAGGTCGAGAGAAAAAAGCCATCTCAGCATCTTGCTTCTAGTATAGAAATTCTGCACCAAAATGCATGATTGAATATTTACAAGTCGCTTACATCTTGGACCATTATCCCTTACATTATAGGTGATGCTAGTGGTGCTATTGTTTGCATGATTAAAGTTATAATGCAATATAAGTCTAGTCTTCCCACTCCCAAGGTACAGACAAAAGGAAGGTGCATGTCAAGTTGCTTACATCCTGGACCATTATTCCTTACATTATTGGTGATGCTTGTCGTGCTACTTGGATGGCATGATTAAAGTTATAACATTGCAATATAAGTCTAGTCTTCCCACTCCCAAGTTTACTTCAAAGTCTTTTATGACATGATTATACATAGAAATCAGTTACTATTAGTCAAAGAATATGTGGAGGACAGACAAAA
>CM040241.1:12453817-12518619 GCA_022545495.1 Chrysanthemum lavandulifolium
CTTGTTATATTTTACTTTTATCTCATTCCCTCAAGTTGCACTCCTTGACATTTCTTCATCACCAAGAAACCGGAACAGATAGCCGGATCCTTCCTCGTTAACTAGACGGATCCTCCTTGAAGGGAACCGTAGGATCCGTGGGTATGTAGCACAAATTTCTACTAACTTGAGTCTCTTTTGCAGGAAATTATGCACTATACTCTTGTTTTTCTAACCTTTACTTTGTAGACTTTCAAAATAACACATGAAGTTTTGACACCATAAAAGCTAGGGGAGCTTTATGTCAAACATTATTGCAAAATCATTTGCAACTTAATCCATTTTGGATTACACTTCATGCTACCCCATTGCAACTTTGCAATATTCGAGGGGAGCACATTTTAACTTAGACGAACCATTTGCAAACTTAATTGCAAATACAAGTAGCTTATTTTACATTATGTCCTTGACGCTCTTTTTCAAAGGGATGGACTCGTCAAGGGAGTTAAGACGAGTACCATTCCCGCCACTTGCTCTCATTACATCTTTTATAATTTTTCTTATAAAATTGTGTTAGTTTCTTCAAACACTTTTGTTTCGACAAAAGGGGAGAAGAAAGTAAAACTATAAATTCAAACGCTTATTTAATTTTAGCTTTTCCTTAAAATAATTTTATGTTTTGTCATCAACAAAAAGGGGAGATTGTTAATACAAATAAGCCGTAAAATGTTTATTTATATTTTACGATCTTCTAATGTTTTGTCGACAATGTAAGTAAAATCATATTAACGAAACAAATAAAATACGTAAATGGTTTGAACTAATAGTTTTCTAACACACTTACGGTTTCACATAAAACACTATAACAAGATTAAGTGATTTTATATTTTAGATACACATGTACAACAACTAGTGTTTACATATTGGCTTAACAAGTTTAAGTAACTCTATGAGTTAGATACATATGTAGAACAACTAGTGTTTACATATTGGGTTAATACATACTTATATTAAGTACACTAAATGGGTAAAACAAGTATATACTAAAATGGGTAAAAGCAAGTATATACTAAATAGATAAAACTAGCAAATGGTTTTTGACCCATAACCCATGGTTTTATATATACCACTTACACAAGTTCAATGTATCCTTAAGGTACATTGTATCTAGATTAAAACCATGGATCAACCCATAACCCATGACCCATGACCCATAACCCAAAATACCCATGGGCAAAGAGGAGCGGACCACGGATCCATAGCTTTGTGCTAGTGGATCCCAGTGGAAGGATCCGTGGGATCCGGGAAACAGATTGAATTTCCTCTATAAATAGAGAGCCATTTCTTCCTTTCTATTAATCCCGTCACACATACTTCCCCAAGTATTCTAACCCTCTAACCTCGGATCCAAGAGATCTATGTAGCTTTTCTCTTTGTTTTTGTATGATCTTGTAGATTCCTATTAGAGGAAAGATCACCACATCTTGAAGACGCAAAGATCAAGTCCATGAGTTGCCATGCTTCGTCATCATCAAGACAACGAAGGTTCTCTTGTTGATAGTTCTTCCTTTCTCCATAGATGTTGGGTTGAAGGCATTAGTGAAGAATGCCGAAAGTGTCAAGATGAAAGCATTAGTGAAAGATGCCGATCATCCGCGCCAAAGCATTAGTGAAGAATGCTTAAGGTGTCGGGGCGAAGGCATTAGTGAAGGATGCCAAGCATTGTGTCAAAGGCATTAGTGAAGGATGCAAGAATCAAATCAAGTAGCATTTGGGAAGAATGCTTAGGTCGATAATCGATGAGGTGCATCGTTATACATATAAGTGTTTATTTATTCACAAGGATGGTGATATCCTTGATGGTGTTGTAACAAGGAGTTGATCTCCTTGATAATAGAGTGTTGTGTCGTGAAGGGGTAGTAGTTCCTCCATAATGGAACTAGTGCTTAGCCTAGTACCTAATAAAGGGTAGGCGACATTGTGATAGGATTAGTTCTCCTAAGGTTTGAAAGAACTAGGTGGTTAGCCTAGCACCGTATAAAGGGTAGGCGACGTTGTGTTAGGTGTGGTTCGCCTTGGTGTGAAAGAACTCGGTATTTAGCTTTGTACCGGAAAAGGTTAGCTGACGTTGTGAAGGCTTCTCCGCCATAAGGAGTTGGTGTAGTGTTACGAACTCTCGTAGGTGACTCGAGGAGTGGAGTAGGCAAGGAAGGTGTCCTTGTAGCCGAACCACTATAAATAACTTGTGTTGTGGTGATGTGCTTCTTACTCTTTATCTTTCATTATATGTTTATATATCTATCTATCAACGTCCAACATAAATAATCAAATAGATTGACATAAGTCGATCTAAATATTTAAAAGAAAGTTTTAAATTGGTAAAACTATTCAACCCCCCCCCCTTCTAGTTTTCCAAAAGTATGATCAGGGAAGAGGTGTAGCTGGTAGAGGTTATGTTGGTAATCAGAATCGAGGAAGGAATGGTAATCAAGGTCAAGCTAAGCCGATCAAATGTTATAACTGTGGTGGTGAGGACACATTGCAAGGAACTGCACTTCTCCAAAGCGTCCACGAATGCCGATTACTTCGTAGACAAGATGCTATTTGTACAAGCTCGGGATAATGGTGCCGCTTTGGATGAAGAGGAATTGTTGTTTCTTCTTTGAGGGCAATGCCAAGACCTATGATGCGAGATGTGGATGAGCGGCATATTCGGGAGATAGGTCACAATCATCGAATGCCTTTCAAGTCGCCGATTGTGATGCATACGACTGATGTGGATGATGGACCTCATCGCACACACAATCTTTATGGCTACCATTTCTCCAATGGGTTCTCCCAAGGTCTCCTCTTCACCACAAGATGGCCCATCCAAAGACAAACTCATCTCGTAGGTACTAAAACTATACGATGATGTTGATGTGCAAAAGATTCATGACAAAGTACTATCAATCGAAACTATTGAATCAAATATTGAAAATATGGGTAATATCAATGTTGTCAATATGTGAAACAAAGTGAAAGTGAAGTTGTACCAAGTGATGCATCTCCGCGATCAACAATGACTATATTTTGATGAATACACTGCATGTGCTCGATGAGTCTGTAATTTCGAACTAAATGCCTATAAAGAATGTGTTGCTATTTATGAACAACGTGCAAAATTTGAGTTGACCACTCGTGAGCAGGAAATGGATGACCAAGTGCGTATAATCATTAGAAAAGTAATTTTCGAGAAGAAGTATTAAACAAGAGTTAAATTCCTTGCAAGAAAAGCTTTCTAAAACAAATAAGCAAAAACAAGAACTTCAAGAAATGTGAAAATGCTTAAGCAAGAATTTAATGCAAAGGAATCAATACTCTTGAAAGATTTTCTAATCTAAAACTTTGAAAAACAAACTTGAAAATAAGTTGTACATACAAGGAACACCATTCGATCGCTCACATGATCACTAAGCATAGGGTCTTAAGCGATAAGCATAGCATTCCCTTGTTAAGGAACCAAATCCAGAGGTCATTAAAAGGGCTAGAAATGCTCATAAGGTTCTTTATGATGGCAATGAAATCCTTAAACCTAGACAGAAACCTAGTTGTGTTGAGTGCATCGAGGAAGATAAGAAATCGGATGAAGTCACTAGGAAAGATGAACAAGAAATTAGATGATCCTAAATGTAGAGAGAAGAAAATAAAGATCACACCCCATGATTACAATAAGGAAAACTGGATTTCCTTGAACATGTTTAAGCCTCGAGACATTGTTGACTCCCGAACAAGTTTTCGGAAAATGGATTTAGATAAGCGAAAGTGAAAATATTGTTGAAACAAACCTCCCTTTGGAAAATGCCTAGAGCGATGTGTATCCTCCTAATACACCAATGCATCTTGTTCCTAGAACAATTGCCACTAAAATCAAGACCTTAATTAGCCAATATGTTATATTTCAACTATTTGTTGATTTTGAGAAAACTTGCAAGAAAAGGATCACACCCACCGTATAACGGAAGGAGAAAGGGTTTTGAGCAAATGAAAGAATGTTATTTAAGCGAGGTCATGCCTTTCTTTAAACTTCTAAAAGATCACTTTGAAAGTCTTAAAAGGGATTGAAACCGATATTAAGGTAATGGAAAAGGAATTTGATGCAATGATAGTTGAAGTTAGTGACTATGAGCGAGCACTAAAATATAATGAGATTGAGAGAAAGAACTTGCATACACTAAATGAGAACTGATTTACAATGTATTGCTCAAGATGTGTTTTCAATCGCTACAAATTGTTCCATTAATGCTTCCAAATTTCATGAATTATCGGTTGCCCCGAAAGTCTCCCATGATCGTGTCATTGAGCTTGAAAAACTAATTCGAACTAAACGAGAAAATTGAACCGGATGATCACGAAAATTTGGTGAAACATTTTTCTAAACTAGAAGTTGAGCATTTTAATTTACAACTAAAATATCAACATCTTAAAGAAAATGTCAAAACTTCAAATATCAAGACATCCTCGATGCTCCAGAGTTTGATGCGTGTTTTCAAATTAACAAAGCGTGATGAACGATTCAAGCTCAGGTGCAACACGATCGAAAAGTTGAAAGCCCAAATCTCTCAATTAAAGGGTCAAACGAACAATATGACAAGCTCCCAAATGCCTCCTCCTTTAGATTCTTAGAATTCTCAAACGTTTCATCTTCAAAACCTAGTAAATGCATTACAAAAGGAAAATGAAAGTTTTCTAGAAGAAAATGAAAAGGTTAAACGTCATTTCAATGAGTTATTTGAATCAATAAAGGTCACTCAGAATAAAAATAACGAACAAATAGCTTCATTGCAAAAGGAAATTGAGAATCAAGAGTCGGGTAAAAGGGAAAATGCCAATGACCAATGGGGAGAATGGTGTATCAAAGGTTCACTCTTGTAATAAATATGCTTTGTCTGTGAAATATGTCCTCCTCATCTCGTGAACAACAAACTTGGTTGCTCAAACATACTTCTCATCCCTTAAGGATTGCCTAGAATGTCTGCGAGATTGTTGAAGAGGATAAGATAGAGAAACCTCATGATAATGCAATTGGACATGCATGCTTATATGCCAAACGATCTCAAGAAATCTTAGAATGCTTAATCACAATATGCCCAAAGTCATTAGGTGAGACAGTTAATCCTTTGATTCCATGTTCGATGCCTATTGCCAAGTATGATATTCATTCGATGCCTAATGTCTTGAATATGAACCCTAGTGTGCTGTAAGTAGTTCGATTTCGGATCATCAATGCTATGAAAGAAAACTCAAGTGTGCCTTCTAGGAGCACAAATCAAGACTTCTAGTTTTAAGAAAGTGAACCTTAGTGTGCTGCATGTAGTTCGGATCCCAAAGACATCTAAACAGTGATGCAAAGAGTTGTAAAACCCACTAATGTTCCCATTCCCTCTACAGGAGGAATCAGTGACATTAAAGGGAGCAGTCAAAGTCTCAAGACAATACAAGAAATGATAGGACCTCGCAAGCTAAGAATGTACCGGAAAAGTAGAAGAACAATCTAGGAACTTTAAGCTTGAATCGAATAAAACGAATCGTGTTGATTCTAGTATTAGCCATAGGCGTCATCGTAATTAATTTGAATTCGATACTATTTGCAAATCTTGTCTTGATGTCCGCTTGAATTTGCTTTCTAATCATGAATGTGGTGTTAATGTTTTGCCTAATGATGATAATTATCCGATTAATATGGCTAATATTCATGCTAAAAGGCAAAAAGGCAAAACGAAAGAAAGTTAGAAAACAAAGGAAACCCACAGGAAGAACATTTAGTAAGATAGGCTATTATTGGATACTGTTGGTCATAAGAATAATCGACAATGCCCACTAGAAAATGGATGCTCATTGGTAGAACTATTCCTTAAGAAGTGAGCACACTGTGAGCAGGGCTAATATGATACTAGTACCGCATCAATTCACAATGATTCCAAAGGCCTTAATTTCGATATGAATGCTCCTTTTCCGATGTGGGTGTTCCAACCATTGTTACTAACCAAATGGAACCCATTCTTGCATGGGGATCCCAATTATCCAGATTATCCATTCTTGTCATGTTCAACTGCAGATCATTCAAATCGCTCGTGGTACTTGGACTCAGTCGTTCCAAGCATATGACCGAGACCAACATGGCTCATGAACTTCGTGAGCAAATTCATCGGACCGTTAGATTCGGTAATGATCATTTCAAGCAATCTTGGGTTATGGAGATTATGTTGTTGGTGATAGTGTCATCTCTAGAGTATACTATGTGGAAGGTCTGGGTCATAACTGCTCTCTCGTTGGTCAATTCGTGATTCCGATCTAGAAGTAGCCTTGAAAAACATACACGCTTTGTTAGAGATCTTAATGGTAAGGAACTGTTAAAAGGAACTCGTGGCTCAAATCTTTACACCATCTCTATCGATGACATGATGAGGTCTTCTCCAATCGCTTGTTATCAAAGGCTTCAAAACAAAGTCATGGTTATGGCATTGTCGCCTCAATCACTTGAACTTCGGCACCATCAACGATCTCTCCGTAAAGGACTTAGTTGTAGGTTTACCTAGACTAAAGTATGAAAAGGATCATCTTTGTTTAGCATGCCAATTGGGTAAAAGCAAAAGTATGCCCACAAACCCAAACCTACAAACTCAATTATAGAAGTTCTTCATACCTTCATATGGATTTGTGTGGACCAATGAGAGTGCAGTAACATCTTTGGTAAGAAATATGTGTTGGTTGTGGTTGATGATTACTCTAGATTCACCGGTCAAGTTCTTAAGGAAAAGGATGAAACTCCCGATATCATCATCAAACTCATCAAACAAATTGCAGTTTGACTTAACAAAACAATGTAATTATCCAAACAGACAATGGAACCGAGTTTGTCAACAAACAACTTAGTGACTTTTATGAAAGCATTGGAATCGACCATCAAAGAAGTGTTCCACGAACTCCTCAACGAACGGTGTAGTTGAAAGACGCAATCGAACCCTTGTGGAAGCCGCTAGAACAATGCCGATTTACTCAAAGGTTCCAATGTTTCTCCGGGTCAAGCTATTTCCACCGCATGCTACACACAAAATCGTTCCTCGATTCACACCGCTCATGGAAAGACACCATATGAACTTGTCCACAACAAAACCTAATCTCTTCCTTCGTGTGTTTGGAGCATTGTGTTATCCAACTAATGAAGGACAAGACTTAGGCAAACTTAGAGCTAAAGCGGACATTGGAGAATTTGTAGGGTATGCACCAAACAAAAGGGGTACCGTGATCTACAACAAAAGAACCCGAAATATCATGGAAACAATTCACGTTACGCTTTGATGAGTCGACCGGTCAAACGGCTCTGAACAATTCAATTCGGACCCGTACTTCAAAGCAGGTCCAATTGGTTCATCCCTTGTTCAAATTCTTCTCAAGAAACTCCATATGTACCTCCATCGAAGATGACTTAAAGAAATTGTTTGATCCTATGTTTGATGAACTTTATGATCCAAGTACTAATGAGGTGTTGATCCCTACAATGAGGCTTCTCATATTCCCGTGAATGAAGTCAATCCTCGGCCTCAATATCTTTAAGTCAAGAAGCGCCTTCTGTTGATCCTTCCATCTCATCAACAAATCATCATTCTTCAAATGTACATCATGGAACTCAAGCTTCGCATCAATGATGAAGTTAATCCTTTGCTAATCCCGAAGATGCTCCATTCGAAAACATATTTGCTCCCAATCTTCTTCGTAACCATCTTCTTCGTGAGACATCGACTGCTACTTCATCCCTCAACAACTACCACATGAACACCTCGAAAATGGACTCACGATCATCCATTAGACAACATCATTGGAAATCTCTCTCGTCTGTATCAACACGAAAACAACTTGCAAGCGATGCCCTATGGTGCTTCTTCAACTCCGTACTATCAAAGATCAAACCAAAGGATGTTAGAACCGCCATGAACGAAGATACCGGTTCAATGCTATGCAAGATGAAATTCATGAGTTTGATCGACTTGATGTATGGGAGTTAGTACCGCCTCCGAATGTGCCATGATTATTGCTCTAAAATGGATCTTCAAAGTGAAACTAGATGAGCATGGTGATGTATTGAAGAACAAGGCTCGATTAGTTGCTAAAGGATACCGCCAAGAGAGGTATTGACTTTGAAGAATCTTTTGCTCCAGCTTGCTCGAATCGAGGCAATCGAATCTTTCGCTAATCTTGCTAGTAAGAACATGGTGGTCTATTAGATGGATGTGAAGACGGCATTATTGAACGGAGACCTTAAAGAAGTCGCTCACATCACCAACTCAAGGATTTGTAAATCAAGAGCATCCTACTCATGTTTATCGTTTGAAGAAGGCCCTTTACGGTTTAAAGCAAGCTCCAAGGGCATGGTATGATATCTTGTCAAAGTTTCTTCTATCTACCGGATTTAGCAAAGGAGCAGTTGATCCTACATTGTTCACCGAGTCGAGCAAACATTTAATTCATGTTCAAATTAATGTTGATGATATTATTTTCACCGATGCACTCCAATGGAATGTGATCGTTTTTCTAATTAAATGAGTTCAAATTTTCAAATGTCAATGATGGGACAAATGTCATTTTTCTTGGGATTACAAATTTCACAAAGTCCCGGAGGCATTTTCATAAATCAATCTAAATATGCAACATAAATCTTAAAGAAATTTGGATTTGATTCAAGTGACCTCGTTGACACCCCATGATTGATCAAACCAAACTAGATGAGGACCACTCAGGGATCATGATTGACCAAACGAAATATCGTAGTATGATTGGATCCCCGATGTACCTCACTACTAGTAGACCGCACATCTTGTTCATTGTTTGCATGTGTGCTAGATACCGTGCTAAGCCTACTAAAAGCACCTTGAAGCGGTTAAAAGGGTCTTCGGTATCTCCAAGGAACCATCAATATGGGTCTTGGTACCAAGGACACCCAGATGTCACTAATGCCCTATGCGATGCTTGATCATGCAGGTGTCAAGATACTCGTCAAGTACATCCGGAGGTGCTCAGTTTCGGGTGATAAACTTGTGAGCTGGTCTTCAAAGAAGCAAATGAGTACTTCTATTTCCTCTACAGAGGTGAATACATAGCCATGTCATCCTGTTGTGCTCAAATCTTATGGATGAGATCTCAATTATCGACTATGGCTTTGTATTCAACAAAATCCTCTCGTCTCGTGATAATAAAGTGCTATTGCTCTCTCATGCAACAATGTTCAACACTTAAGAGCGAGCATATCGACATTCGACATCATTTCATCGTGGAACAAGTGGAAAAGGTGTGGTGGAACTCTATTTTGTGAGGTCCGAATATCGCTAGCGCACATCTTCACCAAAGCTCTTCCAAGAACATTTTGAGTTTATTCTTCCACGCCTTGGCTTGAAAAGCCTTCAACCGAACACTCAAACGCCTTCGTGAGGAAGACGGGGAGTAAAGGTCTATCTTCATCTATCTCTTGTATATATCTATTCGAAAATTAAAATACAAAAATATAAAACTTTCAAAATCCATAAAAAATTTGAAAAATTTCGAAAAATCTTCAAAAAATATTGTCATTTTGTCTTGTTTCTCTCGATTCGATAATATCTACGGTCTTGATGTTGTCATTCAAAGAATGACACGGGACTTTAGATGTTGTTCGAATTAAAAAAAAAAAAAAAATTGAGAGAAAGAAAATTCTTTACCTTGTTATCAAATTCCATGCTCTGATTCTATAAACATTTATCTGCTGAAAACTAACTGCTTTGAAAAATAACTCGGTCTCTATTTTTGATAATCATCAGGACTTATTTTGTCAAAATCTCTATCTCTCAATCAACAACCTATGTCATTGATTGAGGGGGAGAATGATTTCAATTAAATATAGAAGTTATTTGGCATTAAATTGTTTTCAAAAGATATTCATGCATGTTTTACCAATGGAGTTTTTAAGTCTTAAAATCCGATCCTTATCAGTTAAAACGCTTTAATAATCAAGTCACAATTCTCCTTAAAAGCTTTCAAAATCAATTTAAATCTATAAGAGATCACAATTCTCAAATGATTTGATAATTGTGATCGGGGAGAATGTGATTTAAATTGAATTTAAACTAATAATTGGTAAATGGTTTTATAAGGATGTACATCACCTGTCCTTCCACATGTGACAAACGATTTCAAATTTTCAATGCACATGTTGAGGGGAGCATCTATCTTAAACCTATGATTTGAAACGTGATCATTTATCTCATGTGCAGTTCCTCTAGTATGTGCAAAACTCTTTTCAAACCTCGAGGCACATATTGAGGGGAGCAAAATCATGAAAACCTCATCCTTCCCAAAATACTTTATCTACTTGATTCGATTAAGGAAGTGATGTTGATATCTTTTAGAAAATGGTAATCAAAGAAGTTAATTCTTCCTCTTGCCTCCGTGTGCAAAACAATTTCAAACATTTGATGCACATGTTGAGGGGGAGTTCTCATTCTAAAAATATCAAAAACAATTCAGGTACAAGATGCTTTGATAATACATCTTAAGTATCTGGATTGATTTTCAAATGGTTTTCAATTGGTTCCAATGGCAGATGAACAATACCAAATAGACCAACCAACTTTACTTCATGTACGGTGATATAAGGATGATAAGGTTAGGTATTGGTTCCCATGATCCGCCAGAACCGGAGGGATCTACCCAGGGACAACCCACTAGATAGTATAGAAGTCCTTAGGTATGACGATAAAAGGAGAAAAGTGAGATATGGGAGGAGTGCGGATCGAGACAGAGCAAGTACTAGAACAAACCCAACAAGGTTCTTGCTATGAAGTCTCGTAAGCAATCAAGGGGTTGAAGAATTAAAAAGAATTGAATGAGAAAGGGTGAAAACAAATAGCCCTCCATTTATTCAACCTTAGGCGTAAACCGGGTTCAATTCATATGCTATCGATGGTAACATCGGTATTGAAGACAAGACGTCATGGACCCAAAGGACGACCGCACTTCAACTTTCCAAACTACTCAAGTTCCTCTTAAAAGGACTTGTTTCATTCTCACGGGAACCAACATTATCTATCGACTTTCTCTTATAGATTGTTGATATTGAAGAAGGAGACCCTCCTAGTCTCCCACGAGAATCAAATATGCACAAAATTGAGTCTAGAGCCACGAGATCATCAATAAATCTCATTAGGACACTTTCAATGAAGACTCTCTGCTTCACACAATGTGGAAAGAGAGATTATATCTTGAGTCCTACGCATTATCCTTGTGGTATTGCCGAACATCCGAGTGATGTGTTATCATATTCACAATGAAGATGGAAAGCCTTCGAGCCAACATCAAACAAGCTCTGGTAGGTGGCATGTGAGATCTATTATATAGATCAACCATGTGAAAACCGAATGTAAACGATGGGGCGATTCAATCTTTGAATCAATCTCGTTCGTGTTATGGATTGACGGATACCTTTGAAAACCGGTCTTTGTGCTTAACAACTCTTTCTTTAGCACATCGACCGTGTACTCATTTTTCAAATCAAAGGTGTTTTTATGATTGATAATTGATTTTCAATAAAACCTTCGTTGTATTGCAAAACCATCTCTATTGAGCAATACACGATTGCTTTCAAATCTCTTTTCATCAATCAATGGACTTAAATTTGTCGGTTCACTCACTCCGTGTTGTCTTCTTTGAGATGTTCGGTTTGAGAACAATTAGAACATTGCGAAACCCTCGTCAAGGAGATTCTTAGGAATCCTACCGATCACAGTAAAGATTTGTATCGATCAACGGGAACCGTGGGCCGTGTACCTCAATTCAACGAAGTGATCAAAGACACTTTCGTGTGCTTTATTGCTAACCTGCTTTATGCGTACATCCTACGCTTTGCAAATGATCGTAATGAAGCGGTCAATCCATAGCCGCATGCTCACTTAACACATTCATCTCAAAAGAAATCATGATTAGTGCATCAATGACTCGATATTTTCACTCAATGCTTCGCTGGTCACGCCAATATCATGAATCAACTAAAGCTTCCGCTACTCGATGAGAAGATATCATGATCTAAAAAGTGAGCATGTCGGTCCTAATGTCACAACATCACATAATACCAACACCACAAAGGATATCTCGAGATTTTTGATAGTGATGATCTCAAAAGTCGGCTCAAAATTATTATCACGTGGATCAAGAAAAGACCTCCACTTGGATTATCCAAACATGCAATAAGAAGAATCTATGACTACGAGCTTGAGCAAAGCACTACATCAAGAATACAAGAACAATTGTTAATGTAATATCCGTCTGTATTCAATGTAATTTTAGTACATGATTGAGGTGACCTCCCTTGGGAGATTGTTAGGAATTAGAAATTCCGGTATTAAAGAGTCGGTCACCTCAAGTATATGTAATCGTTAGAAAGCTCGTAGTCGTAGTTATTTTAAGTTAAGTAGTATTTAGTTTAGTAACACCGTGGAGGACTGGACGGGTCTTTACCCATCAGATGCCCGATCCACACCGTTGTGTGCGCGTTTATTGTAAGACTATAAATACTCTCTACCTTCCAAGGTAGAGTTGAGCTCATAATAAGAATTTTCTTTCTCTCACTAAAGTTCCCAAACCTCTAACTTTCTCTCTATAATTCCACTTATTCGCCACCTTGTTGTTATGGTTTGATGTGTATGTGAAAACTAATATCTTCTGTTGATCAACATTCTCTATTGGACCGTTAGGGTGAGAAGTGAGTGAGCGATCATTATAAAGGAGACTTTCAATTTCTCCGAGGTCGGCTTCAAATCAAAGATATCATCATCACTTTTCGATGAAAGTGGATTGATGTGAGCGAGTTCATCGGTGAACTCCTCAAGAAGAGGATCAAGCTGTGGGAGTGATGCCTCAACATACTCGATGTTTCCATAGGAAGCACAATCGTCGCTAAGATCGTAGAAAGTTTCAAAATTATCTTTTGAACACTCGGGAGGGAAAAGAATCACACATATGATCGGAAGTTCCATGTGACTCTCTCGGGATTGGGATAAGGTTCTCAACACTAGACTTTATGAATTCGTCCGATTCCTTTTCGTGAACAGCCAAGATGCTCATCCCCATGTTTAGAGAGTGAGTGGGAATATCGGGTGTGATAACAACAGATGAGGAGTTGAGAAGGACTAGCATACGATGTTTTACAATTTCCATTTGTTCTTCCGCTAGTAATTCCATCATAGTCTTTTCTCCCTGATTTTTCATGGAAGGAATTTCAACCGATGAACTTGATGAACCCGCATAAAATTGACGAATATCAAGGGTAACTTCATCATCATCTTCATCGAGAAGAGCGCATTGCGAAATATAGCACGTGTTTTAGCCGCTTGTTCTTCGACAAGTAATTCCTCCATGCTCTTTCGTTTCTAGCATCTCGTTCTTTTGCAAGTAATTACGCCATATATTCCTCACGAGAGTTTTGAAACGACATAGCCGACTCTCCTTAAGTTCTTTTAATAACTCCGCACTCTTGATAGAAGGTGCATCGTAGTTTCATGAGGAGTTGCTTGAATCATTTGGTACCGTGGAGGTTGGTCTTGAAATGATGTGTCAAAATTGTCACAAGGAAATGTATTCCCGCTTGAAAATCCGAGGCGACGTGTGACCTCCACAAGACTCAAAAAAATGATTGTTGTGGCTAGACATGTGAATAATAGGAATTTGGTAATTTCAAAGTCACGAGTGTTACCGTAAAACTGCTCATAGACAAACGCGTTCCGGATTGACACTCAAATCTTGGTGAGGACCTCCACAAAACTCACACAGATATGTCAATATCTCATGATGTGGTGGTTGGTAGAATGAATCATATGTGTCATGGTAAGGATAGGGAGCTTGGTTATAGACAGACCCATCTCCTGATTCTACCATGCTACTACACCCGGGACAATTCCCACCATTATGAGGACCACCACACCATTGGCAACCCAAATGGTGTGGATACAACATAGGAAAGAATCAAAGGTTTACAGAGGGGTTGGGATGAAGAATCAAAGATGTGAGAGGGTAAGATGGATATTTTGGATTTTTGGATAAACATTTTGTAAAAATAAGAAAGAAAATCTTTTGGGTTTTGTGTTCGTTGAAAACTGATTTTAAAATGTTTTCGGAACCGTTTGTTTTTATATGATAATAATAAGAAGATATGAACAAGGATGGTAAATATACAATGGATGTATATTCAACAACACCGATGCTTCAAATTGTAGTGGTTCGCTCCAAACGGTCTATCTTTTATTAGTCAACCACTTGTGAATGGTCAACCATAAAGTCAAACACTTCGTAACAAAATGCAATTAAGTCCAGAGGAGTTTAGAGTTTCCGGTCGTTAAGTCCCAACGAGGTGTGAAACCGTAATACAACGAATCGTGATCGAGTGATACTTAATGGGAAAAGGAATTATGGGGATTTCTAAACTACAAGGCAAGCAATAATAATAAAAGGCAACTAAAACTACTGAATCTATGATGTAAACAAGGAATATAAACTAACAATGCGAATCTATACTAAAAACGCGAAGAACGTAATTAAAGAAACGTGAATTAAATGCAACTACTCTAATTTAACCCATGAAGATGAACTACAATATTTCTACGCTAAGGATGTTATTTAAAAATTATTTGAAATTTAAAACTAATTTTTGGATTTTTCTTGATTTATTTGGAATTAAAACTAATTTAAGACATTTGAAAGAGACTTAAAATACTAAAATTAGGAAAACATGCAAGAAAATTACAAAACTACTTTTCAAAATCAAATTTAACTAAAAGATTTTTCAAAACTGGAATCACATTTTTTGACTTTTCTCAATTTATTATGAATTTAATACTATTTAAAACTAATTAAAATGCTAGAAAATCTATTTTAACTAAGAAAATTCAGGAAAAATACTTTTATGACTTTTGATTATTCTGAAACTAATAAAATTGAAATTGCATTTTTCGAACATTTTCTCAATTATTTGGATTAAATGCTAATTAAAAGGCTAGAAAATGACATAAAATGCGGAAAAATAGCAAATGAACAAAGAAAAATATGAAAACTTCCAGTCAACTATAAAATAATCGAGAACCCAGGAAAAATAACGAAACTATTTTGGAGAGTGGAACTATGATTTGGCACACTACTTGTATGAATAAGCACTTGAAAAATAAGCAATAAGCCACCTATAAGCACCGAAGCTACCACAAGCTCAAAATGACCTAAGATAACTAAGAATATACTATCAAGAATCGAATGGGATCCTAAAAGCACAGGCTAGAAGCATTTAGGCTCAAAAACAACTAAAGACTAACTAATGCCAAACAACCCTTATAGCCCTACTTTAAGCCCTTGTTAAGCTAGCTTATAAAAATCACAAAAATAAAATAAAATCACCATGAAAACCACTACCAACCAAAGTGTCTAAATCCAGAATTTCAGCTGATAAGGACAAGAAATGAAGATTTTAAAAATATAAAAGTGAAGGCAGTTTGCAAGTGAAAAGGATTTTTGACTTTTAAAGGAAAACTGAGATTTTGACTTTAATGAAATTTGATCTTGAAAACAGATTGGAAATGAAGTTTATAGATGTAATATGACCTAATGAAGATGACTTTAGTGATTCTAATACTAATATGCAAGTTATGCTACTTTAATAACTAACTCGATATGAAAACTTGAACCGAATACATGCAATTTTGACTATAGTGATAAAAGATGCAAACTAGAAACCGAATTAGACTAGATATCGCTAATCGAGACTAGTGTTGCAATAATCCACCACTAATTCACCCTCTAACTCGTGTTCAACTCTTCGAACCAAACACCCTCTTAACTATCTCATTTGCACTTTAAACCGATTTAGCTAATACAGCCATAGAACTTGATCCCTAGAAACTAAATAACTTAAAACTAATCTAATTAAATAGATTCCAAGGTAAAATAAACATTAAATAAGTTTGAATAAGAAAATGGCTAATTTGGACTTTTTTCTTGATTTTAAGCAAAACCGAATTAAACAACTAAAATGCATTAAATTAAAAGCAATAATCTCTAATTAGACTAAACAAGTCGAGAAATTCCAAAATAAGCGAGAAATAAGTTGTGCTACTGATGATGTTGACTTTCTTTGACTTTCTTAGAAAATGGAAATTAAGAACAGAAGCTCTAATTTCTTGTTTAAAACAACTTTACTAATCTTAAAAGGACTTATTGAAACTAGTTGGACAACTTAACACTTAAGAACAAGCACAAATGAATTTGGCGGAAAACCGAAATCAAGAAAGAAACTGAAATTGCTACTTAAAACTTGTGAATTAATATCAAACTAACTTGTGCATTACGAAAACATAAACCTGAATTCTTTAACATTCAAACAAATAAAATGATTACAAGAAAATTAAAAGAAAGGTCTAAAACAGTGACAACTTGTATCTCGAGTCTTCTTTTCTTTTATAGGTCTCAAAAGTGTCTCTCTCATCATTCTTGGCCATTGGATTGGCGACTTCATCTCACCCTTTGATCACGTTTTGGCGCCAAAACCTTTATCCCACTTTTCCGATTGCTTGAGAGGGAAAGTAGCATTAATTGCATTTGGATGTTGTGGAGGTGGAGGGACATGGAGTAGAGTTGGTGATGGAAGGTGGAGTGTGGCGGTGAAAGTGCGAGCAAGTGGTGTGGGAGGTGGAAGTGCAAGGGTCCGTGCTTTGTTTTGGCTTTTGGGCTTATTTTTGGTTTTGGGTTTGGGGTTAAAAAGGGTCCGGTTGGTTATTAGCTTAGTAACACAAGGACCATTCTTGCAATTCATCCAAACTAGAGGATGAAATCGAACTTTTCCAAAAATTATTATAAGGACCATAGATGACAAACTTTATTAACCAAGGACCATAAATAATATTTTCCATTTTGAAAATCCGGGGACTTGTTTTGCCATTTTTGAAAGTTGGGGACCAAAACGCCAATTATGCAAACTTTGTTCGTTTTCTAGTTGTTTTACTCATTTTGCATTTAAAACATATAAAACACAATTTTGGGATATTCTCGATATTTTGATGCATTTAAAGTGTTTTAAATGTTTTGCGCTCAGATTGACCAAAATGATGAGTATTTACACACTCATCAATCCCCCACACTAAAACATTGCTAGTCCCTAGCAATCTTTTATGAAAACTTAATGGATTTGAATCTCTTTACCAAAAGCCATCACTTCTGGAGTAGCCAAATGTTTCAGTTCAAGTAAGAACTATGGTACACCGATAACCATATGATTTTGAGCAAACCACCGACTTCCAACGGATTTGATTTGTCTTTACGTGCCGCTTTGCTTCGGACTAGCCAACTCTTAGATAAAATATCTTTGGTGAGTCGATTACCAATTATGGTTTTCCAACTGCCTTTACCACAAGCCATAAACTTGCGGGCTAGCCAACTCTTCACTAATTAAAGATATGGTGAATGAACACCATACAATTTTGGGCAAATTGCAAGCCGTCAACGGATTTGAGATATCTTTACCAAGAGCCGTTTGCTCTGGATTAGCCAATCCTTTTGTTTATTAGACATGGCGGATCGATAATCAGAAGTGAGTAAGTGCAAAACACTTACTCAAAAAAAATATTTTGGCCAAAATAGGGAATTGGGTGGTATAATTACATGATAAAATTCGTGAGAATTCCCCCACACTAGAAATGAATATTGCCCTCAATATTCAAAGTACCGGTTATGCCAAAACATAGAACGAAAAGGGAAATACTACGGCCATTATTTTTTTTTGATATATACAAACTTTATATACAACAATGGGGCAACTCCCCACACTAGGGTGGTACACACGGTGAAGACCCATGTTTAACTCATCGTTTTTGATTACCGAGTCGCTAGCTTGACTCGACCCAATTAATTTGTTCATGGGAAGTAAGTGGAAGAGACAATCTCCATCGGACTTTCATTCAAGATGTTTGTATAAACATTTGAAGTACGTGAAAGTTCCACACCGATGAGATATACATAGATCCGGCTCACAAATGGTAAATGAAAATGCCGGGTCAAGATAGTATCTTCACTCCCGAATGAGTGAAGAAGAAGAAGTCACGGATAGGTGAAGAAAGAAAGAAAGTCATGATGAAAATCATGACTAACTCATCTTCATCCATAGGAGAATCCATAATTTCGAGATTATGAATCTCATCATTTAAGCTCACGTGATCAAGACATATTATGGGTGTGTCTAGATCAAAGTGGAAATTATCATACTCCGTGGAGATATGATATGAGTGAGTTCACCGGCGAACTCCTCGTGAAGAGAATCATTCACATGAAGTGAATTTGTGAACTCTTGTTCCATTGTGGGCTCATCACTATCCTCGTATCAAAGATTGGATTGTTAGAAATTAAAGTGAATTCGATTCAATTCAAATAGAGGATTGGTGAAAGTAGCTTTGAATGTTTCGGGAACAAAGTGATCAACATTCTCTATTGGACCGTTAGGGTGAGAAGTGAGTGAACGATCATTATAAAGGAGACTTTCAATTTCTCCTAGGTCGGCTTCGAAATCAAAGATATCATCATCACTTTTGATGAAAGTGGATTGATGTGAGCGAGTTCATCGGTGAACTCCTCAAGAAGAGGATCGACGTGGAGTGATGCCTCAACATACTCGATGTTTCCATAGGAAGCACAATCGTCGCTAAGATCGAGAAAGTTTCAAAATGATCTTTTGAACACTCAAGAGGGAAAGAGAATCACACATATGATCGAAGTTCCATGTGACTCTCTTGGAATTGGGACAAGGTTCTCAACACTAGACTTTATGAATTCGTCCGATTCCTTTTCGTGAACAAAGTCAAGATGCTCATCCCCATGTTTATAGAGTGAGTGGGAATATCGGGTGTGATAACAACAGATCGAGGAGTTGAGAAGGACTAGCATACATATGTTTTACAATTTCCATTTGTTCTTCTCGCTAGTAATTCCATCATAGTCTTTTCTCCCCGATTTTTCATGGAAGGAATTTCAACCGATGAACTTGATGAACCCGCACAAAATTGACGAATATCAAGGGTAACTTCATCATCATCATCCTCATCGAGAAGAGCAAGATTCGCGAAATATAGCACGTGTTTTAGCCGCTTGTTCTTCGACAAGTAATTCCTCCATACTCTTTTCGCTTCTAGCATCTCGCTCTTTGCAAGTAATTACGCCATAGATTCCTCACGAGAGTTTTGAAACGACATAGCCGACTCCTCCTTAAGTTCTTTTAATAACCCGCACTCTTCAAGAGAAGGTCCGTCGTAGTTTCATGAGGAGTTGCTTGAATCATTTGGTACCGTGGAGGTTGGTCTTGAAATGATGTGTCAAAATTGTCACAAGGAAATGTATTCCCGTTTGACAATCCGAGCCGACGTGTGGACCTCCACACAGACTCACAACAAAATGATTGTTGTGGTGGACATGTGAATAATATGGAATTTGGTAATTTCAAAGTCCCGAGTGTTACCGAAAACTGCTCATAGACAAACGCGCTTCCGGATTGACACTCAAATCCTTGGTGAGGACCTCCACAAAACTCACACAGATATCAATATCTCATGATGTGGTGGTTGGTAGAATGAATCGATGTGTCATGGTAAGGATAGGGAGCTTGGTTATAGATGGACCCATCTCCGATTCTACCATGCTACAATAGGGACAATTCCCACCATTATGAGGACCACCACACCATTGGCAACCAAAATGGTGTGGATACGACATAGGAAAGAATCAAAGGTTTACAGAGGGTTGGGATGAAGAATCAAAGATGTGAGAGGGTAAAGATGGATATTTTGGATTTTTGGATAAACATTTTGTAAAAATAAGAAAGAAAATCTTTTGGGTTTTATGTTTTGTTGAAAACCGATTTTAAAATGTTTTCGGGAACCGTTTGTTTTATATGATAATAATAAGAAAATATGAACAAGGATGGTAAATATACAATGGATGTATATTCAACAACATTGCATCAAATTGTAGTCTCCCGGCAGTGCGCCAAATTTTGATTCGCTCCAAACGGTCTATCTTTTATTAGTCAACCACTTGTGAATGGTCAACCATAAAAGTCAAACAGCTCAGAACAAAATGCAATTAAGTCCAGAGGAGTTTAGAGTTTCCCCGGGTCGTTAAGTCCCAACGAGGTGTGAAAACTGTAATACAACGAATCTGTGATCGAGTGATACTGAATGGGAAAAGGAATTATGGGGATTTCTAAACTACAAGGCAAGCAATAATAATAAAAGGCAACTAAAACTACTGAATCTATGATGTAAACAAGGGAATATAAACTAACAATGCGAATCTATACTAAAAACGCGAAGAACATAATTAAAGAAACGTGAATTAAATGCAACTACTCTAATTTAACCCATGAAAATGAACTACAATATTTCTACAGCTAAGGATGTTATTTAAAAATTATTTGAAATTTAAAACTAATTTTTGGATTTTTCTTGATTTATTTGGAATTAAAACTAATTTAAGACATTTGAAAGAGACTTAAAATACTAAAATTAGGAAAACATGCAAGAAAATTACAAAACTACTTTTCAAAATCAAATTTAACTAAAAGATTTTTCAAAATTGGAATCACATTTTTTGACTTTTCTCAATTTATTATGAATTTAATACTATTTAAAACTAATTAAAATGCTAGAAAATCTATTTTAACTAAGAAAATTCAGGAAAAATACTTTTATGACTTTTGATTATTCTGAAACTAATAAAATTGAAATTGCATTTTCTAAACATTTTCGAATTATTTGGATTAAATGCTAATTAAAAAGGCTAGAAAATGACATAAAATGCGAAAAATAGCAAATGAACAAAGAAAAATATGAAAACTTCCAGTCAACTATAAAATAATCACGAGAACCCAGGAAAAATAACAAAACTATTTTGGAGAGTGGAACTATGATTTGGCACACTACTTGTATGAATAAGCACTTGAAAAATAAGCAATAAGCCACCTATAAGCACCGAAGCTACCACAAGCTCAAAATGACCTAAGATAACTAAGAATATACTATCAAGAATCGAATGGGATCCTAAAAGCACAGGCTAGAAGCATTTAGGCTCAAAAACAACTAAAGACTAACTAATGCCAAACCAAACAACCCTTACTTTAAGCCCTTGTTAAGCTAGCTTATAAAAATCACAAAATAAAATAAAATCACCATGAAAACCACTACCAACCAAAGTGTCTAAATCCGAATTTCAATTGATAAGGACAAGAAATGAAGATTTTAAAATATAAAAGTGAAGGCGTTTGCAAGTGAAAAGGATTTTGACTTTTAAAGGAAAACCGAGATTTTGACTTTAATGAAATTTGATCTTGAAAACATATTGAAATGAAGTTTATAGATGTAATATGACCTAATGAAGATGACTTTAGTGATTCTAATACTAATATGCAAGTTATGCTACTTTAATAACTAAGCGATATGAAAACTTGAACCGAATACATGCAATTTTGACTATAGTGATAAAAGATGCAAACTAGAAACCTGAATTAGACTAGATATCGCTAATCGAGACTAGTGTTGCAATAATCCACCACTAATTCACCCTCTAACTCGTGTTCAACTATCGAACCAAACACCCTCTTAACTATCTCATTTGCACTTTAAAACCGATTTAGCTAATACAGCCATAGAACTTGATCCCTAGAAACTAAATAACTTAAAACTAATCTAATTAAGCAGATTCCAAGGTAAAATAAACATTAAATAAGTTGAATAAGAAAATGGCTAATTTGGACTTTTTTCTTGATTTTAAGCAAAACCGAATTAAACAACTAAAATGCATTAAATTAAAAGCAATAATCTCTAATTAGACTAAACAAGTCGAGAAATTCCAAAATAAGCAATAAATAAGTTGTACTCTGTTGATGTTGACTTTCTTTGACTTTCTTAGAAAATGGAAATTAAGAACAGAAGCTCTAATTTCTTGTTTAAAACAACTTTACTAATCTTAAAAGGACTTATTGAAACTAGTTGGACATCTTAACACTTAAGAACAAGCACAAATGAATTTGGCGGAAAACCGAAATCAAGAAAGAAACTGAAATTGCTACTTAAAACTTGTGAATTAATCTCGAAACTAACTTGTGCATTACGAAAAACATAAACCCAGAATTCTTTAACATTCAAACAAATAAAATGATTACAAGAAAATTAAAAGAAAGGTCTAAAACAGTGACAACTTGTATCTCTGAGTCTTCTTTTTCTTTTATAGGTCTCAAAAGTGTCTCTCTCATCATTCTTGGCCATTGGATTGGCCAGCTTCATCTCAGCCCTTTGATCACGTTTTGGCGCCAAAACCTTTATCCCACTTTTCTGATTGCTTGAGAGGGGGAAAGTAGCATTAATTGCATTTGGATGTTGTGGAGGTGGAGGGGACATGGAGTAGAGTTGGTGATGGAAGGTGGAGTGTGGCAGTGAAAGTGCGAGCAAGTGGTGTGGGAGGTGGAAGTGCAAGGGTCCGTGCTTTGTTTTGGCTTTTGGGCTTATTTTTGGTTTTGGGTTTGGGGTTAAAAAGGGTCCGGTTGGTTATTAGCTTAGTAACACAAGGACCATTCTTGCAATTCATCCAAACTAGAGGATGGCCGAACTTTTCCAAAAATTATTATAAGGACCATAGATGACAAAATTTATTAACCAAGGACCATAAATAATATTTTCCATTTTGAAAATCCTCGGGACTTGTTTTGCCATTTTTGAAAGTTATGAGGACTGCAAAAACGCCAATTATGCAAACTTTGTTCGTTTTCTAACCAATTCATAAGGTTGTTTTACTCATTTTGCATTTAAAACATATAAAACACAATTTTGGGATATTCTCGGATTTTGATGCATTTATTGCCATGAGTGTTTTAAATGTTTTGCGCTTATAGATTTGACCAAAATGATGAGTATTTACACACTCATCAGTAGATGAGTTTATAAATATTAAAACACAGTCGAAATCCCGCATCAAGTTTTTTACAATCACTGGGAGCAATTTTAGGATTTTATTTGAGTTTTAACTTTTATTTAAGTTTTTCATCTCATGATCTCTTTTTCATTAGTTTCAAGTACCATGGGTGAAGTCGACATTGATACACTTACCCTCGAGGAATACCTCGCTTTAACATGAGAAGAACAAGGGCAAGGTATTGTTAGGCCGGTTATTGAAGCTGATGTGCATTTTGAGATAAAGAATCAGTTTATGCGGGAATTAAGAAAATACCTCTTTTCTGAAAGCAAGACCGAAGATTCTCACGAGCATGTCAACAATGTCTTGTATATAGTGAGCCTTTTCAATACACTAGGTGTTTCTCACGATGCGGTTATGCTCCGAGTGTTTCCGTTGACACTCACTGGAGCTGCAAAGAGGTAGATTGATAGATTACCCGCATGAACAATAAAAACTTGGGATCTCCTCAAGAGAGCTCTATTCATTGATATTGCCATCCTTTTAAGATAGCAAAACAACTAGAAGACATCCACAACTTCAAGCAAGATAGTGATGAGACATTGTACCAAGCATGGAATAGGTACAATGATCTCCTTTCCAGGTGCCCGACTCATGACCTCAACAAGCAGTAAATAGTAAATATCTTTTATAAGGGTATCAACATTCTCACAAGGTAAATGCTTGACTCCTAGAGTCCAATCCCTAGGATGACTCTTATTCAAGCCCTTAAATCTATCCGAGATATGGCAGACCATTCACAAAAATGGCATGATGGAGGTAGTAATAGAAGTATGGGTGGTAGCATGGATGGTATTTCGGTGATTACTAAAAAGCTTGAGAATCTTGGTAGGGACATGAAGAAATTAAAGGAAATGTGCATGTTATTCAAGCAGGATGCGAAACTTGTGGAGGAGCTCACCTCGCCAAAGATTGTCCATTGCACGATAAAGATAAAAGAGTTGAAGAGGTTAAGTATGGTGAAGGTAGATCTTTTCAAGGAAACAACAGTAATGGGGCAAAATACCGTGTAGGGCCTCAAGGCTATTCTTCAAGAACAGACAACCGACCTCAGTACGGAGAGAAGATACTAAGCCTTGAAGAAATTATCAACAAACATATTGAAGATTCTTCTAAGAATAATGACAAGTTTCAAGAATGGATGAACAAATTTAAAGAAGACACGGATCGGAACTTGCGTAATCAAGATCTCGCCATTAAGAACCTAGAAATTCAAATCGGAAACTTGCTAAAGATTTCTAAGCAAAGAAAGCTAAAGCTGTGATTGGGGCATGCAAATCTATTTTCACACATGATGAGGTAAACAAGGATCAACCTATTTCTAATTATAGTAATTAACGAGTAGGTGAAACTGCTTCTTCAAGCATCTGCTTTGTTGAACAACATTGATTCATTCTGCAAAATAAATTACAACATTGATTCAATAAATGTTTATACATCAAGTTCTTAGCTTTATACATTTTACACATAAATGAACACATCCTTTACGTAATTGAACAAACTACCTTTAGTTTGGGGTAAAAGATGGATGTAGCTTCACTTCAAGAATAACCGCTTGCATATCTTCCACACTCCCAACTTCATCCTCAAAACATTAATCAGATCAAGATTACTCTATAGCTTTCTTCAAATGTGAGACACACGTCGACCAATATTATTAACCACGCCATCATACACATGAACTCTTACCACATCCTCAAATGCCATAGGCACATATCTCGAAGACACAATACCATGTCATCCATGCCATTACTCTTATTTACATACGCTATTCTGCATATTAGTGAGATTATTTGATCAAGCGAATAACACATAAGAACTTAACTACTTATGAACCGAAAACCTAATTATTTGAGGCATGTAATCAATTACCAATACATATACTCAAACATACATTTCAAAGTACTAAACTCGACGGTGACAAACTACAAACATCTAACTCTTATTAATATCTATTTTCCCATTAATTATCACTAAAGATATATCTTAGTGATATCATTCTTATGGACCTGGTTTCACTACAAGAACGATATTTTGAATGTTAGCTTCTATAGAGAATCCTAAAACACTCTAAAAACAACTTGCGTAGCCTATTAAAACACAATAACCATAAGACCAACTTTAACTAACGATCCCAAACACCCGTGTTATAACACGAACATCGCCGAAAGATGCATATACACTTCATATAATGTAAGAAACATAGAAGTATTTAGTGGCTCAAATTTGTGGTGCTTTTATGATATTGCCTTAACACAGTAAGCCTCAAGCGGTGGAGCAACATTTATCGGGCGATCTTCCTTAAAAACAACCGAAGCCCTGCTTTTGCAAGCAAGATGCATCATCCAGATGTTCGCGTCCTTTGGATGTTTGGCGCTTTTTAAGAGTCTCTTCGCTTCACTTCATCTTTGCCTAAAAAATGAGCAAATATTTTTTACAAAGCCACTCTATGTGAAAGTTGGAAAAATTGCAAAAATGAGGAAGGATATGAAATACCTAGATAGCGATCCATAAGCAACAATCCTTTGAAGTTGTGTGCGAAGAAGAAAATAATGCATAATCATTAAGTCATTTATAAATTAGAAGAGTCTTTTTTGTTCCCTCTCAATGCACTTTAATTCATCCTATATCAAGGGTAACTAAAGTTCAGGTTCAAAATAGGTCATGTAGAGTTCAACCTACCTATTGTTTTTTGACCCATTTAACAACAAACTGTGTAACCTATGGTATGCTGTTTGTTACACGATATCCCCATACAACTACCAAATATGTTTTTCCAACAAAATGAAACCGGGTGGCACACATGGTATGATGACATTAAACACAATAGAAAAGAAGAAGAAAAACACTTACATCCATAAGAGCGTCTTATTTTGACAAATCATATTGTGGATAGAGCAAAGAACTTGAAGGCCAAGTTTGATAAGTTGACCACCGTTATGACCATGAACAAATCATATTTCATGATCATTAAGTTTTAACAAAACTGATGATAATATTTGGGATTAGAATGTCAACAAGTCGAGGGGTGTTTGGGACTATTTTCTTGGTAAGGCCTATTTGCTTAAACAATAACCATGTTTAGCCCGTTTATTTTAAGTGTTTATTTTCACTGAAATAAGCAAGTACAGAATCCCAAACAACCTTTTAATATACATAGTTCAAGATTTAACCCAAGATCCGTGCGCAAGGGTTGAAAATGTCCTATGGCCGATTTTGTAAAACATGATCACCGAAGAATATTACCTAATAAACATCATCTCATCAATTTAAAATCTTTTGCAACCAAATTATCACTCAAAAATGTTTGTAATAAAGAAAGATGCGGTCTTAATAACCACCCCAAACAACTGTCTTAGCAATCATCAAATATAAGAAATTTAATATATCAAAAGGATGTAAAGAAAATGACCAACCCAAATGTGGAAACTTCACGGCTAATATAACTGCTGTTCGCAACACCGCTTAGCAATGTCAAGCATTCAAACGTCATTCCACTTAACTAAACATTGTTGTCGGGGTTTTCTTTTTTTTTCTTTTTTTAACTTCAACTGAGCCACATCCTTTGAATCATGCCAAAACAAAAATCCTACTATGCTAAACCAATAGCACATGTTAAAAACTCATATCGATTATATAGTTGAAAAAAATCACATAAAACTATTCTATAATTCGATGTGGTACTAACCAAAACACCACAACTAATTAATCCACATAAAACTATTTATAAGCACTAACCAAAACACCACAACTAATTAATAAAATCAATAATCTCAATTAAACTAAAAGTTAACGTAATCAAAATTACCTCACATGCAAGAAGTCGAGATTTTCAAGACGTCTTCCCATCTCCTTATGCATATAAGTGAAACTATCAACATCCTTCACATCACACCTTCACTTCAAATGACCACGCCAAAAATTTGTTATTAGTTTTCATACATATTGACTAACCATATTATCATATCTCGTATTGCATTAATAAGATTCCTTTGAAAATAATTAGGTGCGTATATAAGGCTTGAAACAATGAGTATTGTTGGGCTAATATGAAGTTTACTTAATAATCTTTGAAGCATGTCTCGATAATCCAAAGAGTAAGCAGATTTTTTTTATGTGTGACTTTAGTATGCCAAAATTACCTACAAAACACAAATCAAACTCCCTTGGTGATCACCGATGAAGATGTTTAGTTTTAGATAATAATAGATTCACAGGAAACATCCCAACTAGCGTTGGTAAACTACAAAAGCTACAAGTTCTTGGTCTATAGGAATCAATTTTCAGGGCCTATCCCTGATACCATCGGAACCTATCATTCTTGACTACACTTAGTTTATTTTCCAACAAATTAGAAGGCCATATTCCATCAAGCCTTGAGAATTGTGAAAACTTAATGGGTTAGACCTTTCATACAATAGACACACGGAAACATTCCCAAACAACTTTTTCAACTTCCATCACTAAATTATTATTTAGATCTTTCTCATAACCGCTTGTCTGGGTCCATTCCATCAGAGATTAAAAACCTCAATAAGTTGAGCGAGCTCTATTTATCTTATAATAATTTATCAGGCCCCATTACTAGTAGCGTTGGTGAGTGTGTTAGCCTTACAACGTTAAACCTAAGTGGCAACAGATTTCAAGGCGTAATACCATCTTCATTCAGTTCATTGGGGGGATTGGGGGTACTCGACATTTCTCAAAATAATTTATCAGGTAGAATTCCACAATTTTTTGGCAAATGGAAATCCTTAGAGTATTTGAACCTATCCTTTAATGATTTTGAGGGTGAAGTACCAGTTGTAGGAGTGTTTGCAAATTCAAGTGCATTTTCAGTTTTGGGGAACGATAAGCTTTGTGGTGGTTTGGTTACACTTAAGTTACCCAAATGCAAGGAGACGGATAGTAAGAAAAAAAAGTTTCCTTTCTTCATATTAGTCATCGTGATTGCAGTCATGTTGCTCGTCATATTATGTTGTGTGTATCTTTTGTGTAAAAAGAAACGCAACAGTCAACCATCTCAATCATCAGGGGGTGAACGGTTCATGAAAGTTTCATACCATCAACTTCTCAAGGCTACTGATGGCTTCTCTGCAGCAAATTTGATTGGGGAGGGTGGGTTTAGCTCAGTTTACAAAGGAATCCTCGATTCTAATGATAATAAACCTGTTGCAGTCAAAGTTTTGCATCTTCAAACTAAAGGAGCTTACAGAAGTTTTCTAGCAGAATGTGAAGCATGGCAGAATATTCGACACCGTAATCTATTGAAGATAATAACTTCTTGTTCAAGTACTGATTTCCAAGGCAATGATTTTAAAGCTTTGGTTTACGAGTTTATGCCGAATGGAAGTGTACACAACTGGCTTCATTCAAGTGAAAATACGTCGAAACTGACCCTTCTTCAAAGAATAAGCATACTCAGAGATGTTGCAACAGCACTTGATTATCTTCACAATCGCTGTCAAACAACGATTGTTCACGGTGACTTGAAGCCTAGTAACATTCTACTTGATGAAGATATGGTGGCTCATGTTGGAGACTTTGGTTTAGCTCGACTACTTGGTAGAGACTTAAACCAAAACAGCTCAACCGGGGTTAAAGGAACAATTGGTTATGCACCTCCAGGTAGTATTCAATAAGGCTTACATTTACTTACAAATTACTGTTTGTAACTTAAGTAACTGTTTTTAATTCGCAGAGTATGGTCTCGGGAGCGAGATGACAAGTACTGGGGATGTCTATAGTTTTGGAATATTATTGCTAGAGGTGATAACCGGGAAAAAGCCGACAGATGACATGTTCAACGATGATCTTAGCCTTCATAAATTTGCTTACATGGCATTACCGGATCATGTAATCGATATTATTGATGATGATGCAATTGTGTTGCAAAGTACGGAAGCGAATGCAAAGAAAGTGGAAGAATGTTTGGTTGCAATTATCAAGATTGGAGTATCGTGCTCTATGGATTCCCACCACAACGGATGAAAATTGAAATTGTTGTCAACGAGTTGCAGCACATTCTCGATGTGCTTCAAAATATATAAGGTACTATGTTGTCCCATTTTGTAGAATCTGATTTTACATGAGTTTGTTAATAAATCTTCACTAAAATGGTTTTATTTTTGAACTCTTTCAGGTCTATCATCAAGCTTGTATGGTGAAGTTGAGAGTAACTACAACAAGGAGCGGTGCATGTCGTAGTTAAATAAATGTTAAGTTGTTGAAGATGTTTGTAATTATGGTTTAACTTTCTTGTTTCATAAGTGTACGAGACATAAGAGTGCGTTTACATTCCTGGTGACGTATCATATGTATCAAGCATGTTTGTAATTGTGGTTTAATTTCCATGAATCCAATTTGTGGTTTTGAATTCTACTTAAGTTTTATTTGGTGTTCGATTCCTTAATGAGCAGCCTAATGTCATTCGTGTTCTTTGACTTTCAATTTCATAAATTTGACTTTGTTTTTCAATATCTGAATGACAAAGTACAAGGCTTCCCCCTCTTCTGGTTTCGAGCAGCCTAAAGTTAACCTCATGTTTTGTGATACACTTGTACCATGTATTCGGTTAGTACAAAATCATTACTAGTACTGCAAGAATACTGTATTAAAAATGGGTCAATAATGACCAAAGTGTATTTCTGATACATAAATCAGCTCGAATATTTTGATACTTTTCGTATACCTTATACAGTTAGTACAACTCTATTTTCATCGGATAAGCATTTGGATAAGCAATCCCAAACTCAAAACTGCGCTTAGTCTAAGCAAGCCCAAACAGCCCTTTAGCAGTAATGTGCAGCTTTATGGTCATCATTGTTGTTCTAACCATGTTTCTAGAAATACAAGCGTTTAGCTTTTGGATGTTGTCTCTCCCATTTGAAACTATAATAAACGTATTTACAGTAGCTATCATGTTACCAAACGCTTTGAAAAAACAAACAACCACCACTAGTAACTGTTAATAATTGGTACTACAACTACCGCTAGTTTTGCAAACAATATCCTTAAGAGTTTATTAGTAGTTTTGAAAAAGTAGGCTTGAGACATGCTTCTTGGATAACACGTAACCTCTTTTGAAATGTAGTCTGTATGGATTGATTGACAATAAGTGAACTTAAGGGGTCATTCTGGAAACTGAATATAGTGTAGGGGTACAAGTGTATTGATTCAAATGAACATTGTATCGACTCAAATAAGGAAGACCCATTGACATCACAAATGTGTAGGGGTACAAGTGTATTGATTCAAATGCATATAGAGCTCGGTTTTCAAAACGGGCTCTATTAGTGGTTAAAGAGCCTGGTTTTCTACTTAAACATTGCTCTATGTGAATTTAAATAAATAAATAAATAAAATAAAATAAAACCGTTTATGATATAACTTCAGCCATGAATGAATTGGTTGCTCTTCTTTCCGAAATGAACATAGTATTGATTCAAAAAAGGAAGATCCATTGACAATACAAATGAGTTGATACATTGAGCTTGCCTACTGTATGACTACTCTTGCAAACAACACATCTAAAAAGATACACGCCAACCTTATTAACTGCTAGAGCAGAAATGAAACTAAAACATACACCATAGACGTCATTGTAAGTATCGTTATCGTCACTGCCTTTGAATAACTCGAGAAAAACAGATGGGGTTTGATGAAGTTAATGTCGTCTCCAATCTGCCTTTAGAATTGAGAATCAGGCCATATGACGAATACATAATAAATGTTGACTTTACCCATCCAAGTACAAGCTCCAAATAACACTAATAACTAGCAATACACCACATTGACCACCTGCATTTCCAAGGGTCCACATCTACGGTGTGACTGATAAAGCATTAGCCAATGCTTTTCTGCAATACAAAGAAATGGGAATACCAACGGTTAGGACTGAAGTGTCATATGGTTCACAATGTTAACGAGTCTATGTCAAAACAACCATTTACAGTAGCAAAATTGGGATCTTGCAACAAAAGTCAAACATATCAATAATGTTTTAAACACATAATTTTCTTGTGGAGCTGAAGTAATAACTTACGGATTGGGCTCAGTGCTATCACGAATGCCAAGGCTTATCATTTACACAAGAAATAAATACAAGATAAGAAATAATCCTACCTTAATTAGCGATGGCTGAAGTAATACTAACTTCTGGAATGGGCTCAGTTATATCACAAATGCCAAGGCTTATCATTTGTTCACCAGGGTATTTTAGCTTATGTGCAGCCATTCTTCTACGAATCTGTAATTCCACCAACACATATCATGTATCTAAGTTTCTATATCCATGTCTTTATTTAGAAGAAACATGTGATAGTGATACCGATGTAAACCTGAATCTATAGTTACAAAAAAACATGTATAAGCTGAACCAAATAAGATCATAAGCCCAAAATAAGCTAAAAACACGACCCCGTAAGTTGAACGTTTCACCTAAGTAACCTCCAATTACACTAAAAGTTAAACTAAATCATGTCAACCTCTAAAACCTCTATCTAATCTACCATTTTCATATAATCAAATCATACAAAAAGAGGAAGTTTGACGGCAAGGCTCTATTTTGTGGCCGAATTAGACCCCGGTTTTCTCATTTCATAACCGGGCTTTATGCCTTTGTTTTTTACGGACACCTTTATAGAGACCTTTTTTCCTATTAACAGGGCTCTATTAAGGGGGCTCTATTAAGGGGGCATTGTTTCAGATTTTGTAGTAGTGTGAGAAAAGAGTGTTTATGAGTCAAAGAATTTCAGTACCAACTACCAAGGCACATAGCCATCTGACCAATCTTCAAACCCAAACACTCCTTTAAAGATAACTGCTATTCAAACTTAATTTGGCACAAAGAATTTCAGAGAAACTGATACGCGCCAATTTGGAAACTACTTCAGTGGAAACCATTGCTTCAGCAGAAACCATTGCTTCAGTGGAAACCATTGTTAAGCCAAAAGTTAGTTATAACTTTTGGCGGGAAAATCTGTTTACTCCTTCCTCCTATTTCTCCTTCCTCCCAACTGTATAAATACTCTTTCCCATTTCATTTGTAATTCATTAACGAAAAGACTTGTAATATTCTCTCTCTAATTCCATTACAAACTATGTGAATCATTTGATTTCAAATAGTGTTTCATTTCTTCTTATGTGATTCCCTGTTTGTTTTCATCAACAACTACGTATCAAGTGATATCAAAGCTACTTTCTTGGCACCAGATAATATTCAAGATTGTTAAACCGACATTCTTGATTTCCGGTTATCTTCTCCGGCGTAATTCCAGCAAGAAACAAGATTTTCCGGCAAAGAAATTAGTCACCACTAATTTCACCTATTCTATTACATCAGATTAGCGCCAAACATTTGTATGCGGTGACAAGGCTAGCCCATTAGTGGTTAAATTCTCTAGCCTTGAACAAGGCGATCGAAGCAATTGGTTTGGGTAATCAAGAATAGGACCGTGGTTGTTATTCCATTGTAGATGAGCAATAACATTCTTGGTGAGATGGTGAACACAAGAACCACAGTTAGTAATCAAGATTCTTCACTCCAACAAACTGTTAGTGAATTGCAAAGAACTATGGCAGATTTGATGGCTCAAAATGCAAAGAATGAGGAATGGTGAGGGTACCACTTCTGGGAATCATGGTAACAATGGTAGAAATGGTGATGATGACTACACAATATGGTAGATTGTCTAAATTTGAGTTTCCAAGATTCAATGGGGATGATGTAAAGGGTTGGATATTTCGTGTAGGCGGTTCTTTTGTCTTGATAATGTCGATGATGAATTGAAAGTGGAATTCTTTGCAATGCATGTGCATGACAAGGCATTGGTGTGGCATCAGCAGTTCATTAAGCAATTTGGTGAAAACAGTTCTTGGGAGGTGTATGAGAACAAGCCTTGCAAAGATTTGGGTCATGCTTTGAAGATCCAATGATGGATTTGAAGAATTTGAAACAAACTGGTAGTGTGCAACAGTATCAAGATTTGTTTGAAGATTTGGTGAATAAGGTGGACTTGAGTGAAGAATATGCCATCAGTTTGTTCATTGGAGGTTTGAAGGATGAAATTGGGATGCCCATTAGAATGTTTAACATGACAACATTGATGGATGTGTATAGTCAGGCCAAGAAACAAGAAGCCACTAATGCTGCATTAAAGCCAAGGTATAATTTCCAATCTCCTATGAGATTTGTTAATAATGGTTATGTCAATAAGGATAAGGGTATTCTACCAAGACCAGTTAATAGACCTATGGCTTTGCTGCACCCACAAGAACACCATATGGTGAGAATAGACCCTTTAAGAGGTTGACTCAAAAGAATTGGAGGATAAGAGGGCTAAGAATCTTTGTTTTTCTTGTGACCAAAAATATGTGCACGGACACAAATGTATTGGTCAATTGCATTCATTAGAAGTGGTGTTGGATGAGGAACTTGAGTCCATGGAAGAAGAATTGGCTAATGATGAAATGGGTCATTTAGGAATTATGATCGACTTTAAAATTGATCATAATAATGAAATGGTGGCTCAAATCTCATTGAATGCACTCACTGGTGTATACAATTATCAAACAATGAGGGTTAAGTGTATGGTAGGCAAACAAGGGGTCCATGTGCTTGTGGATTGTGGAAGTACACATAATTTCATTGATTTGCAGACTGTCAAAAAGTTGGGTTGTAAGACTAAAACTATGTGCCCTTTGCAAGTGTCTGTGGCTAATGGTCAAGCCATGACTAGTACTTTGATGTGTTGTGGTTTATCCCTGAACATGGGAGAAGATACTTATATGATTGATGCTATGGTATTACCTTTAGGAGGTTGTGAAGTAGTGTTGGGAATACAGTGGTTGTCTACTTTGGGAGAAATTATGTGCAATTTTGAGAAATTAACCATGAGGTTCTATGTGGGCAATAAGAAAGTACTGCTAAGAGGTTCTCAACAGGCTACACTTCAATGGATGCAACCTAGAGAACGAGCGATTGCTATGTTGAATTCTATGACCTTTGTGTGTATGTCCTGTGTCATTCAGTAGTATGGCGGGACAAGTCCGATTGAGTCACAAAAGATTGATGAAATGTTGGATGACTTTAAAGGTGTGTTTGAAGTTCCTCTTGGTTTACCACCAAAAGATCACATGATCATCACATTCCTCTTATGCCAAACACTCCTCCGCTTAACATCGGACCCTATAGGCATCCTCCAAGCCAAAAGGATGCCATTGAACGATGGTACAAGAGCTATTGGATGTTGGTGTCATCGGATCTAATCAAAGTTCTTTCTCCTCTCCTATAGTTATGGTTAAGAAGAAGGATGGCGGTTGGAGAATGTGTGTTGACTATAGACAATTGAATAAGAATCTTGTCAAAGACAAATTTCCCATACCTATGATAGAAGAATTGATAGATGAATTACATGGGTCGTTGGTGTTTTCAAAGCTTGATTTAAGGTCCAGGTATCACCAAATCGAATGAAGGAGGAAGACATTCATAAGACGCATTCGAACTCATGATGGCCACTATGAGTTTTTAGTGATGCCATTTGGACTCACAAATGCCCCTTCCACATTTCAATCACTAATGAATGAGATCTTTAAACCCTATTTGAGGAAGTTCACATTGGTTTTCTTTGATGACATCTTGGTTTATAGCAAGTCAATTGAAGAACACATTATACACTTGAAAATGATTTTGCAGACTATGCAGGCTCACACCTTGTTTGCAAAAAGGAGCAAGTGTACTTTTGCAGTGTCTCAGGTGGAGTACTTGGGTCATATCATCAGCGATAAAGGGGTTGCAATGATCCTTCTAAGATTGAGGCTTTGAAAGATTGGCCTACACCCAAGAATGTGAAGCAACCGAGAGGATTTTGGGACTCACGGTGCTATTATAGGGCGTTCATTAAGGGTATGGAATCATCGGCAAGCCATTAAGCGCATTATTGAAGAAGAACTCTTTTGAGTGGTCGACATAGCTCAAGAAGCTTTTGAGCAATTGAAGTTAGCCATGATACAAGCACCAGTGTTGGGGTTGCCAAACTTTGAGAAAGAATTCAACGTGGAAACCGATGCATGTGGGCCGGTATTGGTGTTGTGTTGTTGCAAGATGGTCATCCATTGGCATACCTGAGTAAGGCCTTATCTCTCAGACATCAAGCCTTGTCTACTTATGAAAAAGAATTTTTAGCTGTCATTTTGGCATTGGAGAAATGGAAGGGTTACTTAATGGGTAGACATTTTAAGATCAAGACTGACCACTTCAGCCTCAAGTACTTATTGGATCAAAGGCTTACTACTCCTTTCCAAGTTAAATGGTTGCCTAAATTGCTTGGGTATGATTATGAAATTGTGTATAAGAAGGGCAGTGAAAATGTGGTGGCGATGCTTCGTCTAGGAAGGAAATGCGAGGTCAATTATTGGCAATGATAGCTACTAATGTGACTCTTGAACTTCTCAAAGAAATTGAAGAAAGTTGGGTGATGATGAGAAGTTGGCCAAATTAATAAAGCAGTTTGAAGATCCTAATTTTCAATCAACAAAGTACACTTGGTCTAATGGCCGTTAAGAAGGAAAGGTAGGTTGGTAGTGGGAGGTAATGAGGTATTGAGAAAGAAAATCTTCACAAATCCACAATGAATCGGTTGGTGGGCATTCGGTGTTCAAGTGATCTGTCGGAAGATGAGTTCTATTTGTTATTGGAAGGAATGAGAAAAGTGGTAAAACAATGGATCGGGGAATGTGATGTGTGTCGAGGCAAAAGCCTGATCTTAATGCCTATCCAGGACTCTTGCAGCCTTTGCCTATACCAGTTAGAGTATGGAGTGATATATCCATGGACTTTGTGGAAGGACTGCCAAAATCTCATGGGAAGACTGTTATATTAGTGGTGGTGGACAGGCTCAGTAAGTATGCTCATTTTATTTCCCTTCAACATCCTTTCACAGCTGCACAAGTGGCACAAGTGTTCTTAGATAACATCTACAAGTTACATGGTTTGCCAAATACCATTGTAAGTGACAGAGATAAAGTGTTCCTAAGTGCTTTTTGGCAATCATTGTTCAAGGCTTTGAAAGTAAAACTGAAAATGTCAACAGCCTACCATCCACAATCAGATGGACAGACAGAAGTGGTGAATAGGTTTCTGGAGTGTTACCTGAGGTGTATATCTGGGGAGAAGCCAAAAGAGTGGACACAATGGCTTTCAATGGCAGAGTTTTGGTATAACACAAATTTCCACACTGCTATCCAGACAACTCCATTTGAAGTGTTATATGGTCAAACACCACCCATCCACATGCCTTATTTGCCGGGAAAGTAATCGTTGAAACGTGGATAGGACAATGCAAGCGAGAACAGTGGTTAACATGCTTAAGTTTCATCGAAGAGGCACAAGATAGGATGAAGAGCTTGGCGGATAAACACGTAATAGAAATTTTGAAGAAGGTGTTTGGGTCTATTTGAAGCTACAACCATACGAGCAAGTGACAATAGACAAAGTCCTTATAACAAACTCTCACCAAGTACTATGGTCCTTTCAAGATCATAGAGAAGATTGGCAATGTGGCCTATAAATTGCGACTTCAAGTGGTAGTCAAATCCATCCAAGATTTCATGTGTCCCAACTTAAGCTTTGCAAAGGGTGGTGGATAAGCCCGAACTCTTCCCATGTGTGAAAATGAAGGACTCCTATCGGTGTTACCAAAGTGAAAATCATTGACAGGAGACTGGGAAAGGTTAACAATAGAGTCTTTGTTTATGTATTAGTACAATGGTCAAATGGCAGTGAAGAAGAGGCAACTTGGGAACTATATACTGAGCTACTAAAGAAGTACCCATGGTTTGATCAGAGGAAGCAATTAAAGGTGCTATTTGACCGTGGAAAGTCAAATGTTAAGGGAATGAATTTGATACTGCCAATTTGAAACTACTTGATGAAACCATTGCTTGAGAAACCATTGCTTGATGGAAACCATTGTTAAGCCAAAAGTTAGTTATAACTTTTGGCGGGAAAATCTGTTTACTCCTTCCTCCTATTTCTCCTTCCTCCCAACTGTATAAATACTCTTTCCCATTTCATTTGTAATTCATTCACGAAAAGACTTGTAATATTTCTCTCTCTAATTCCATTACAAACTAAGTGAATCATTTGATTTCAAATACGGTTTCATTTCTTCTTATGTGATTCCCTGTTTGTTTTCATCAACAACTACATTTCATAACTGATTTCTGGTTGTTACAATCTGGTACGTATCAGAAACTAATCCTTACAGCTTTTAAAACCAAACTTAACAAAGATAACGCCTTTATATATGTGCTTCTTATCTCGAGGCAGAACAAGGCTACATACATTATATTGGCTTCAATCATGCCCAAAGGATACTAAGATGATGTAATGTATCAGAATAACCTGATGCTTAACTTATGCGTTTATTCATTATCGAAAAACCCTGTTCCCCAATAACTAATAAGCACTTTGGCATAAGCTTGCCCACCTATTCCCATATTCCCATGGCGGTATCCATCTCACAAACTCACGCTTCTACACATGATAATTAGGAAAAATACAAATACATCCCAATGTATAAAGCACTTTGACATGAGCTTACCCAAACATCTTCAATAAGCTTTGTACATTTCTTTATACCCAAAACCCATCTTCTTCCCTCAAACAGTTTGAAGTTTTAATTTTATAAAATTTGGGGATTTTCTTTAAATTGAGGAATTTAGATGTTTGGTGGTGATTCTTGGAGATGGTTGTTAATAACTAGATATTTCCAAATCTAACCCGTTAATCACTCGAGGCGATTATTCTAGCAAACAATTTCATGACATGTCCGGTCTGCAAGCCTTTTATCCATAACCATCCAAATTAATGATCAATTCATTTCCAAATCACAAAGAAAATTGCGATAGAAGTATTAGAAAGTGTTTGTATATACAACAAAACTAAATCGTATTAAACCATCTTGACCCAACCCAAACCAGTTGACCCACGACCCGTTTGACTGTGTTTCCATTTGACCCGTTTCGACCCATGACCTATTGACCTATAACTAAACCATCACGGTAACAACTAAATCAACGTTTTGCCTATTAAACTAAAGAGTTAATTACATAAATCGTCTTTGTGGTTTGGTCAAAGTTACGGATCTTGTCCCTATACTTTTTAGCGTGTTCGTCCTGTGGTTTACAAATCTTACGGATCTTGTCCGGATCAGGCCGGTCCCAAAAAGGACCTCCTTGCAAATCTCTAACGTGAGGGCTAACGATCGTTATACAAACCACGAGGACGATTTATGTAATTTACTATTTAAAAAAAGTTTTTTCTTTTTAGTTTTATTATTCAAAATTTTTAATTTTATTACGATTAAATTTTTTAATAAAAAACTTTTTTAATTTAATTTTAATTTTATTATAATAAATTAAAAAAAACAAAATTTAATTTTATTATATATATTTTTTAAACTGTTTCTTCTTTAAAAAAATTAATTTTATTAAAATTGTGGTATTTTTTCGATATTCTCATTTTATTTTATTTCTCTTTTGATATTGTACATATTTTAAGATGTCATGGCATACTTGAAATCAAGAAATAAGCTCGCTTTCCTTTAGTGGTGAGAATGTTTCGGTTTGGACTTTAATCAAGGTTTTTTAAGTTTTCTCATGAAACAAATGTTCTCGTAATTTTACAAGTACATTGGTAATGTTATTATTATTTTTCGAAGGCTAAGATTTTATTAACAAAAGTTCCAAAAAAACCGGAAATTGCAAGAAACACAAAACAAAATAAATCAACCAAGAGGTAGAACATCAAAAGCCTCCAAATCCATCATTCCAAGCCGCCAAACCATGAAAGAACCGAAGCGAGTCAAAAGCCATCAAAAGTTTTTTTAATTTTACTTTAATTTTTAATAAAATTAATTTTTTAAAGAAAAATAGTTTTAAAAATATATATTATAACAAAATTAAAATAATTTTTTTAATTTTATTATAATTTTTTGATTTTTTTAAATTTAAAAAAAAATTAAAAATAGTTTTAATTTATTATAATAATTTTAAATTTTGTTTTTTTAATTTATTATAAATTAAAATTAAATTTTAAAAAAAAGTTTTTATTAAAAATTTAATCGTAATAAAATTAAAAAATTTTGAATAATAAAACTAAAATGATTTTTTTTAAAGAGTAAATTACATAAATCGTTCATGTGGTTTGTATAACGATCGTTAGCCCTCACGTTAGAGATTTGCAAGGAGGTCCTTTTTGGGACCGGGTCGGATCGGGACAAGATCCGTAAGATTTGTAAACCACGGGATGAAACGCTAAAAAGTATAGGGACAAGATCCGTAACTTTGACCAAACCACAAGGACGATTTATGTAATTAACTCTAAACTAAACATGTTAAAAGAGGTCACAAATTCTGAAGCAGATGTAGTTCATCTAGTTTGCATATAACTTTAAATTACTTTTAGTTTTATTTAAGTGAGCATTCTGGATGATTCAAAGATTCTATTTATTTAGATTAATGAGTAATGACTATGTGTAATGTGGACCACAAAAATACATATTAATAAATATAACTAGATCACATCCCGATGTAGTTCAACAATCGGCATATTTAAACTAACAACCCGATAGGCGACAACAAATATGGTTTAATGCAAGCAAGACCGCTTCACATTACCATATCTAAGTTAGGACAATAGTTCCATTTTGTTTTGTGTACCAAAAATACAACTAGATAATCGAATGTTATCTTGATAGCAATTAACAATTTGGCTGATTTTTTAAGAGAGGAGTCACAATATGCATATATTATAGCGAAGAATAGCACATTTAATATGTATTACTTTTTGGGTTATACATTTCATACACAAGTTTCTTTGCCGTTCCTCATGCCTATTATAGCCAAAAGCTCTACCACCACCTCATTTAGATGACTCATCTTACGAGTAACTTCGCCTACAAAAGAAATAGCATATAAGGGTGTGGTGTGATCTTGTGATTGGCGGAGAGGTGGTGGTAACGATTAGAAATGTGGGACATTGAAAAAAAGTGTGGGATCGGATTGGATGGTGGAGATTAATTAGAGTGTAAGATGTGATGGGATTGCTAACGTGGCCCCTCATTGTTTGTTGACATATTAATTTTTGAAAAAGTGAATATAGCCGCTCAAATACTCCTCGTCCTAAAATAATTATTTCGATAAAAACACAAAGTTTAATAAACATAATTATTACTTGTATTTATTTTTATTATTTTATAAAATGACGCTTTCTTGTTATGCAATTAATCAAATCTTTTAATAATGTTTGTAAATTTTGGTGTCATTCGATGCAATATGGTAAACTTGCTATATTATTTACAATTATATTTGGAAGGGTAGGACAACCCAAAAGAAAAGAGAATATTAATTGGCTAATTCATTTCTTGCCTCAAAAGTCATCATGAATTAAATGTTAGCCCTAAAAAATTTATGTTTTGCAATTGCTCCTTTGACTTATGCAACTTCATCTAAGTTTGACAAGTGTCCAATTTGAAAGAATCTAAGTTTGAAAAGCGTTCAATTTGAAAGTACATATGTGTAAGTGTAAAATACATGTGTGTAAGTGTCCTCTTATGCGACCGACGATGTACTTTTTATGCGACTTTGTGTTGATACACACTTGTACTTACATTTGGGGCAAAATGTACAAGTTGCATAAATCGCAAAGAGCTCAAAATCTAAGCTCCCAACAACATCAACAAATCTCACCATTATCCAAACATCATTTACAGCAAAATCTAAAAATTAATCAACCTAAAAATATATTCTAGATTTTTCTTCTAGAAACAATAAAAAAAAAACCTTTTCATCAAACATCTCGTGAATACTCGGTGTAAAATGAGCTAATCTATGGGTTTTCAAGAAAGCATACTTAAAGAACCATAGATTGGTGATTTTATACATACTTTAAATAATCTTGGACTAAACTTGAAAAGCTTGAAACTTTATGTGAATTTGAGGTGGGGTATGGATGAAAGTTTGCAACTTTTAGCTATCCAAAAAGCAATTGAGAAGCTAGTTGAAAAGCAATTGCAATCAAATGACAAAAAAAGCAAATGTCTTTACCAACAACATATAATTTCGTAAAGGGGTTCACTGATATAGATAAAAGTGATTCATAGTAACAACTCGACCATCGTTTTTATCTATATCAGTAAGTCCTCTTCTAAATGATAGTTGCTGCCAAATTATACAAAGAAACGAGTGATGGTTTTGGTGGATGGGGTGGGGTTTGTTTGTATATATAGGGAAAAAAGGGTGTGGTGCGATTGGTGGGAGAGGTGGTGGTCCGGATTGGAAATGTGGGACATTTTAGTGAGGCTCCTTTTGTCACGCCGATCTTGGGCCTCCGAAACATAATAGCGGTTCATCAACACTTGGGCCCACATCATTCCCCACAGGTAGACAAAATTAGTCCTCGAATTCACAAAGAAGATCATCATCGGAAGAATCACCATGGTTGGATTTTACAATATAGTACTACATCTACGCATCTTTTATACAATAAAGAATTACATCATTTTGGAGCGATTTTAGCAAAATAATTTTATTAAAAAAATTAGACCAATCAGGTTATTTGATTTTGACATGTGCAAAATCAAGCAATGTGATTGGTCAATAAAAGGGTTAATTCCATATATCCCAATTTGAACCCTTAAAAAGGTCATATTTACTCAATCAAAACCCATAATTAGGGGTGGAAACGAGCCGATCTGCTCGTGAAAAGCTCGAAATCGGATCGGTAAAAAGCTAGAACAAGCCGAGCCTGAGCTCGAGCCTAACTTTGGGCTCATTCAATAATCGAGCTCGAGTAGGCTAGCGAGCGTAAACAAGCCCTAGAAATATATACGCATATATGTTGTTTATACGTATAAACGAGCTTAAAAGTAGTAAAAAAGCTCGAGCTTTATATAAAAAGCTCAATTCACATTATTAAATACTTATTATACCCTTCATACAAACACATCTTCAAATAATAACAAACATGTACAAATGAGTCAGATAAACTAAAGAGTTAATTACATAAATCGTCTTTGTGGTTTGGTCAAAGTTACGGATCTTGTCCCTATACTTTTTTTAGCGTGTTTCGTCCTCGTGGTTTACAAATCTTACGGATCTTGTCCACGATCCGACCGGTCCCAAAAAGGACCTCCTTGCAAATCTCTCTAACGTGAAAGCTAACGATCGTTATACAAACCACAGGACGATTTATGTAATTTACTATTTAAAAAAAAAAAGTTTTTCTTTTTAGTTTTATTATTCAAAATTTTTTAATTTTATTACGATTAAATTTTTAATAAAAAAACTTTTTTTAATTTAATTTTAATTTTATTATAATAAATTAAAAAAAAACAAAATTTAATTTTATTATATATATTTTTTAAAACTGTTTCTTCTTTAAAAAAAATTAATTTTATTAAAAATTGTGGTATTTTTCGACATTCTCATTTTATTTTATTTCTCTTTGATATTGTACATATTTTAAGATGTCATGGCATACTTGAAATCAAGAAATAAGTTCGCTTTCCTTTAGTGGTGAGAATGTTTTCAGTTTGGACTTTAATCAAGGTTTTTTAAGTTTTCTCATGAAACAAATGTTCTCATAAATTTTACAAGTACATTGGTAATGTTATTATTATTTTTTCGAAAGGCTAAGATTTTATTAACAAAAAGTTCCAAACAAACCGAAATTGCAAGAAACACAAAACAAAATAAATCAACCAAGAGGTAGAACATCAAAAGCCTCCAAATCCATCATTCCAAGCCGCCAAACCATGAGAGAACCGAAGCAAGAGTCAAAAAGCCATCAAAAGTTTTTTTTTAATTTTACTTTAATTTTTTAATAAAATTAATTTTTTAAAGAAAAATAGTTTTAAAATATATATTATAACAAAATTAAAATAATTTTTTAATTTTATTATAATTTTTTGATTTTTTTAAATTTAAAAAAAATTAAAAATAGTTTTAATTTATTATAATAATTTTAAATTTTTTTTTTTAATTTATTATAAATTAAAATTAAATTTTAAAAAAGTTTTTTATTAAAAATTTAATCGTAATAAAATTAAAAAATTTTGAATAATAAAACTAAAATGATTTTTTTTTTTAAGAGTAAATTACATAAATCGTTCATGTGGTTTGTATAACGATCGTTAGCCCTCACGTTAGAGATTTGCAAGGAGGTCCTTTTTGGGACCGGGTCGGATCGTGACAAGATCCGTAAGATTTGTAAACCATGTGGATGAAACGCTAAAAAAGTATAGGACAAGATTCAGAATTTGACCAAACCACAAGGACGATTTATGTAATTAACTCTAAACTAAACATGTTAAAAGAGGTCACAAATTCAAGCGGATGTAGTTCATCTAGTTTGCATATAACTTTAAATTACTTTTAGTTTTATTTAAGTGAGCATACATGATGATTCAAAGATTCTATTTATTTAGATTAATGAGTAATGACTATGTGTAATGTGGACCACAAAAATACATATTAATAAATATAACTAGATCACATCCCGATGTAGTTCAACAATCGGCATATTTAAACTAACAACCCGATAGCGACAACAAATATGGTTTAATGCAAGCAAGACCGCTTCACATTACCATATCTAAGTTAGACAATAGTTCCATTTTGTTTTGTGTACCAAAAATACAACTAGATAATCGAATGTTGTCTTGATAGCAATTAACAATTTGGTGATTTTTTAAGAGAGGAGTCACAATATGCATATATTATAGCAAAGAATAGCACATTTAATATGTATTACTTTTTGGGTTATACATTTCATACCTGAAGTTTCTTTGCCAGTTCCTCATGCCTATTATAGCCAAAAGCTCTACCAGCCACCTCATTTAGATGACTCATCTTCTGAGTAACTTCTGCCTACAAAAAGAAATAGCATATAAGGGTGTGGTGTGATACTGTGATTGGCGGAGAGGTGGTGGTAACGATTAGAAATGTGGGACATTGAAAAAAAAAGTGTGGGATCGGATTGGATGGTGGAGATTAATTAGAGTGTAAGAGTGTGTGATGGGATTGCCAACGTGGCCCCCTCATTGTTTGTTGACATATTAATTTTTTGAAAAAGTGAATATAGCCGCTCAAATACTCCCTCGTCCTAAAATAATTATTTCCGATAAAAAACACAAAGTTTAATAAACATAATTATTACTGTATTTATTTTTTATTATTTTATAAAATGACAGTTTTACTGTTATGCAATTAATCAAATCTTTTAATAATGTTTGTAAATTTTGGTGTCATTCGATGCAATATGGTAAACTTGCTATATTATTTACAATTATATTTGGAAGGGGTAGGACAACCCAAAAGAAAAGAGAGAATATTAATTGGGCTAATTCATTTCTTGCCTCAAAAGTCATCATGAATTAAATGTTAGCCCTAAAAATTTATGTTTTGCAATTGCTCCTTTGCGACTTATGCAACTTCATCTAAGTTTGACAAGTGTCCAATTTGAAAGAATCTAAGTTTGAAAAGCGTTCAATTTGAAAGTACATATGTGTAAGTGTAAAATACATGTGTGTAAGTGTCCTCTTATGCGACCGACGATGTACTTTTTTATGCGACTTTGTGTTCATACACACTTGTACTTACATTTGGGGCAAAATGTACAAGTTGCATAAATCGAAAGAGCTCAAAATCTAAGCTCCCAACAACATCAACAAATCTCACCATTATCCAAACATCATTTACAGCAAAATCTAAAAATTAATCAACCTAAAAATATATTCTAGATTTTTCTTCTAGAAACAATAAAAAAAAAAAACCTTTTCATCAAACATCTCGTGAATACTCAGTGTAAAATGAGCTAATCTATGGGTTTTCAAGAAAGCACATACTTAAAGAACCATAGATTGACTGATTTTATACATACTTTAAATAATCTTGGACTAAACTTGAAAAGCTTGAAACTTTATGTGAATTTGAGGTGGGGTATGGATGAAAGTTTGCAACTTTTAGCTATCCAAAAAGCAATTGAGAAGCTAGTTGAAAAGCAATTGCAATCAAATGACAAAAAAAGCAAATGTCTTTACCAACAACATATAATTTCGTAAAGGGGTTCACTGATATAGATAAAAGTGATTCATAGTAACAACTCGACCATCGTTTTTATCTATATCAGTAAGTCCTCTTCTAAATGATAGTTGCTGCCAAATTATACAAAGAAACGAGTGATGGTTTTGGTGGATGGGGTGGGGTTTGTTTGTATATATAGGGAAAAAAGGGTGTGGTGCGATTGGTGGGAGAGGTGGTGGTCCGGATTGGAAATGTGGGACATTTTAGTGAGGCTCCTTTTGTCACGCGATCTTGGGCCTCCAGAAACATAATAGCCGGTTCATCAACACTTGGGCCCACATCATTCCCCCCTGGGTAGACAAAATTCGTCCTCGAATTCACAAAGAAGATCATCATCGGAAGAATCACCATGGTTGGATTTTACAATATAGTACTACATCTACGCATCTTTTATACAATAAAAGAATTACATCATTTTGGAGCGATTTTAGCAAAATAATTTTATTAAAAAAATTAGACCAATCAGGTTATTTGATTTTGACATGTGCAAAATCAAGCAATGTGATTGGTCAATAAAAGGGTTAATTCCATATATCCCAATTTGAACCCTTAAAAAGGTCATATTTACTCAATCAAAACCCATAATTAGGGGTGGAAACGAGCCGATCTGCTCGTGAAAAGCTCGAAATCGGATCGGTAAAAAGCTAGAACAAGCCGAGCCCCGAGCTCGAGCCTAATTTTGGGCTCATTCAATAATCGAGCTCGAGTAGGCTAGCGAGCCTAAACAAGCCCTAGAAATATATACGCATATATGTTGTTTATACGTATAAACGTGTATAAACGAGCTTAAAAGTAGTAAAAAAGCTCGAGCTTTATATAAAAAGCTCAATTCACATTATTAAATACTTATTATACCCTTCATACAAACACATCTTCAAATAATAACAAACATGTACAAATGAGTCAGATAAGGCAAGCTGAAAGTGGTCATGGTTCAAGAAATTTCTGTACAAATTTGACCAACCACTATAAAGTTACCACCATTCTTTGCCCCATTACAAATTGCAAACTCATATCTAACTACAAGAAAACCTATTAGCAAAAACTTAATTTGACCTCCATTATGTAGTTTTGTACTTGAACGCACTATCATCATATGTCATTCATATTCAAATATATTTTGGATACTACGAAATTCCATAAAGTTGTGGTTTACTTTTGATTAATTGCAAAAAGAATTTGCTATTGGTTATTAATTGGGGTAAATTCACTTTTGGTTAACTGTAAAAAGAATTTATTATTGGTTATAAGAAGGGTAAAATAGTTTATAAATATCAAATCGATAATTATTAAGTTGTTTTTGAAAGTGGAAGGCAAAAAGAGATAGCTGAAAGTCCAAAATTTTTAAAATGAATAAATTTGTAAAATGGATATTTGACAAATTTTGTATTTAAATTTAATATATATGGTATTATGGGTTTTGGTCGATAAATATGACATTTAAGTATTTAAATTGAGGATATATAAAATGTGATGTTTGGTATGGTACTTTGGTTTGGTTTTGTCTTGAAAAACAATTATCAATTGTTTTGTTGTATCTTTGAATATGGAAATGATTGATGAAATCAAATTTTGCTTATTTTGATAACCCTATTTCTTTTTTATCTCTATTATATGAGGGCCCTTTTTCATATCATTCCATATTATTTATTAGTTTATTATTCAAACAATTTTTTATTTAAAATTTATTATAAGATACATTTAAATAAATATAATTTATTTTTTCTAAACCCATCTGAAATTCAAATCCTATACCAAATCGAAATCCTAATTTAAACCTATTTATAAACCAAATGGACCCTTAATAGAAAGTAAAATTACTTTGATTTTGATCGTTGTTTGTTAAATTTTGCGTATAGAAAACATCCACAACATGAGCATATGTGTCAAAAAACTAAAGAAACAATATTACCAAAAAGCGACCATTGTTTTATAAACTTCAAGGGTCAAAAAGCAACCCCTTTTTATTGCAATAAAATCAAATCAAGTGTCATAGTTTTAAAGAGTTTCAATTGTTTAAAGATATCAAGTTAGATGAAGAAGGATGATATGAAGTTGTTTTACATTTAAGTATAATCAAAATACCCTTCATTCTAATAAGGTATATAAATACATTTTATAAATAATTAGTGATTTACAATTTATATAATCGATATGGGTTTGTTTTTAATTTGTGATTGTTCATATGGGTGTTTGATTTTTGTTAGTTTTGTTGATGAATTAAGGTGTTCATTAGTGGTTTATATATGTATGCACATCAAGTGTTTGTTTTTATGCCTCAATGAAATAGATTGTTTGGGGTTAGTGGCCAAACTTTTTTTTGTCTGCAATTATGTTACGCGCGTAAGGACAATTCATTACTTCCATAAAAGTATGTCGCAAGTGTTAGGTATTGTATTTGATTTTATAGATTAAATAGGGTATAAGGATAGCCGCAAGTTAACCGCAATTGCCTCATTGGTTTCACCGGCCTTATGGACATGTAAGAATCCTTCGATTATATAAATCGCCATTGAATATTTAAAATCGTTATGCAACGCAGTCTGTTTTATGTAGGCCTTTATTTATTTATTTATTTATTTAGGCTTATCCGTAAGTTATGAAATCATCAGGTGTCCAGTGACCACCCATTTCTTAATTGTAATTTCATTTACTTACTCGGTTCTGGTTACTCACAAACTTGAGTATTGAATGGATACGGTAACTAGTGCTCTTTGAGTATAACGTCTCATGTTCTTTAACGTATTTGCATAATGTTGGTGTAATCAGGATCATGCATTAGTATTGTTATATGATTTATATGATTATCGCACATTTGATACGAATATACATGTGATATAACAAATTGTTTGTGTTACGTTTGGTGCAGTATAGTACTACATCTCTGCATCTTTATATAAAAAAGAATTACATCATTCCCGGAGTGATTTTAGCAAAAAAATCTTATTGATTTTTTTTTACACAAATTAGGTTGTTCGATTTTGACACGTGACAAAATCAAGCAATGCCATTGATTAATAAAAAATTTAGCCTTGTTCGGACCGGACCGACAGAGACCGGACCGTACTGGACCGACCACATTCGGTCTCGGTCTAGGGTTTTTGCCGGATTCGGTCTCGGTCCGGTCCGGTTTTCACCCGATGAGCAGCCCTAGTGGTGACCCAATAAAAAATGTGTCATTTCCCGTTTAAATAATTGGGGTATTTATTGCGGTTCTTGCTTAGTTAAAATGTCTTTCTTTTTTATGAAAAACACGGATTTAGGATTTTTTTAGTCCATGTAATGAGTTGTTGAAATGTCTTGCATGTACCGGTGTGTTTGCTTAGGCTTATTTTTGAGCTACTAAGCTTAAATGATTTCGGTTTACGCTTAATAAGCTTACTTTTTCTCGCTTATTTTAAAATTTATTGTCTTATATAAGTATACAAGTCTTAAAATAGGCTAGAAAAGTAACTTATCAAACATAAGTTGAAACCACGTGAACTCGTAGCTTAAACAAAACCCCTTAGTATCAACTGTGAAGAACTTTGTTAATGAACATGTCCACTTATGGCATATTATTATAGATAACTTTAAAAAAAAATAGAAAATGGATGAATAATGACTTTTCGATGGATAGAGTTTTGTATTTTTGGCAAAAAAATAAATAATACAATGGTTTATTTGCACAATTATCCTAAACAAAAAACTAACAAAACCTCGTGATAAGCTAATTTTCATCTACATCCTTAAAAGAAAGCCATTACCAATTACTTTTCTTTGCTCAACATCAACTAAATATTGGGAATAAGTAGAGCATGGCTTAGTTCCTAATCGAATGAACGAATATGTAGCCATGAGCAATCGTTTAGTTTTAAGCGAGTAGTAGCAATCTTGCCATCTTCATCAGTAAATTTATTTACTTACTAAGTTGTTCGGTTAATCACAAACTTGAGTTTTTGTGTGGGTACGGTAATTCGTGCTCTTTCAGTATAATGTCTCATGTTCTTTAGCGTATATGAATAGTGTTGGTGTAAATCGGATCACGTGTTGGCTTCACCAGTATCATTTTCCTATGGTCGATATGATTATCTCACACATGATACAATGTGCACGTGATGTAGCTAATTGTTTGCATCACGGTTGGTGTTTACAACATAGTACTACGTACATCATTGCATTTTTCCTTCTTATAGATTACAAGTGTCATTTGATCAACAAATGATAGCTGACTATTTTAACTATGTTAAAAGAAATATCAAATGATACCCATCATGACTTTAAATAAAAATGTTTGTTTTCAGCAAAAAAGTGAACTTGATAGTATTTTTTTGGTAAAATATTGGGTAAATGATACGATGATTAAATTTAAGTATAAGTTATACTTTGGGTAAATATGCTTTTATTCAAAATTGTACATGTGCAATTACGCTTTTCGTCATCGCTTTAGTGTAATATAACTTCTATTACTTTAATGATATAGGAAAACTCATTTAGATACTAAAATGTAAAGCATTTTTCACATGTTATTACGAACACGGTCGTGTCGTCAAATCATCACAACATAAGTATTTTTTTAAATAATTTCTCTCCTTAACCTTTTAAAATATATGTACTAAAATTTACCAGCAAATGTTGTGACAACTCGTAAATTCCTCGATGCGTCGTTATTAGAGAAACATCAATTAGAGCGATCGTTTTAATTAAAGATACGAGTCTTATTATATATTGTTTTTATTGGAAATAATATTTTAAGAACAATGGCGCAATTCCCGTGTCGTGAATCCTTCGTTTGCTAGTCAAAACGAGCCCCGAATCACATATATCGAAAGTTTTATAAAGTTTCACTTAAGGTCCTTGGGATAATTTACGTAGCCACCCTTGAAGTTTCAATAAAACATGTCTAGTCCCTCCTGGGTATATAAATACCCACACAACTCACCTTTCTCTCATTTTATCCATTTTCACTCTCTCTCTACAAACACACACACGCTAATAACTCTCCTCCCTCTCTCTACGATTTCCGGCCACCAAACCCTAGGGTTCCGGCGCCGTTGCCGGAGTCCGTCCAACTTCCGGCGACGTCTACAACCTACACCACCTATCCTAGTTGATAGATCAAGACCTCGTGGTTCCATTTTCACATTACACGCGCGCTGAATCTCGTTAACGCGCCCTAAATCTAGTTTTCAAGATTCGTATATTAGGGTTTTCAAATGTTAAGGAATGATTGGGGGTTGTGCGTTTGTTAGGGTTGAGTGTGATGGCCACCGATTACATATTATATGTGTTGAGTTTCGTGAAAATAAAATGATGTGAAAAAAATAATAAAAAGGTTTTTATAATTTTTTCGTGTGATGAATGAAAACGTAAAATCTGGTAAGGCTAGTGTGAGGAAAAAATCGGTTTAACAAAGTGAGAAAAGGGGCGTTTGTTTTGTTACTGAGTTTAAAACGAGTCGAGTCTGTCACTTTGGTCATGCGTAAGAGTCGATTATTTGCTTTGGGCTGGTCACGGATGGTATCGTCTAATTGCTTGGTCTCGAATTGAATCTGGGTTGTTTGAAATGGTTATGCACTTTACTGTTATATGGTTAATTAGTTCTTGGTAATCATTAACAAATTATTCATTATTTTTACTCGGATACATTTACGGGTCGGTTCGAGACGCATATCAGTCACGTTTTATGATTCATAGATGTGTTATATTTTGTTGTTCACAGTTGAGTTTGGATAGCTTATTCCCTTATTATCACATATTGTTGTAAGTCTAATATGAGTTTAATTTGTTAAAAACCATTAGATAACTCGTAACATATATAATTCTAAAATTTGATAAGTGACTAACGAAACTAACGAGTTTCATCGGTTTGACATTTGTGATCATGGTACGTTTCAGTAAATTGTCTTGGATATTGGGCTTGCAACGTTGGGTTGAGATATGATTGATATTGGACTTAAATACTCGAATTGACATTTGTATCGTTATTGGATTTGCGATATTGGACATTGGACTTATTGGGCACTTTGTGACTTAACAACATGATATATTAGGCTTTAATAGAATTTAATATATTAGACACGGAACACTCGCAAATTATTCAATAAACTCAAGCTAATAATTACGTGAATGATAACGAAACAAAATGTATAAATAAAGTAATTTCAAACTTAGTTTATTTAAAATCACGATGGCTTTGGAATGTTATATAAATGGACACGTTATGTTGAAAATTTTAGAAACATTCAAAGTTATACTTTTAAATGTCGAATCTCTTTATCGTTATAAAACTCGAGAATTCTAAACAAGTGTTCTTTTAAGTGGTAAAACATTTATTGTTAGAATTGTCAATTTCAAACTTATCATTGTTTATAACACACTTTGTTTTATACAAGTTATTTGGGAAAATGGGTAAATGCCGAAAATTACAAATTACCTTACTTTCTTTGGATAATTATGTGTGTCTTTAGTTTCCCGATTACTTCCTGGTCGTTGTCTACTCGAGTTGAGTCTTGGTCAATTCTTATTGACTATTACCCATAATATATTATGATATATATTATGTCTTGGTGTGAGTTAGATTTTGTGTGAGAGTTATATTTTGGTATACTTTTGGCGTGAGTTGTATTTGGAGTCTATGTTTTTTACCACCACACGAAACGTTAAAACTAAACTTTTTAGATATTAATTATAAACTTTTGGGAACGATAACGGACTTTTGAAAGTAATAACATGAATGATTCACGAAAACTATGACACATTACTTTCTATCGATTTCTTTATCGTATGAGCTGTATGTTAAGATTATCGTATACGCATTAGGTTGCGTCACTTCTATTCTATCGAACTTGTCGTATACTCTTCTGGATGCCGTGGAGATTAGCTTTAGATGCCAGTCGTGTCAATAGTGTATAGTGCATTGTTGTGGCTAAGGTGAGTTTCATAGCCCCTCTTTTCTAAAGTTTTCATAACTATTTTGAGGGAGAATACATGCTGCTTTTAACAAACTATAACCGGATATGTGAATAATATTTGGAATGACTATTGTTTAGTATAATTGATTTGTGAATTGTGAACTTATTTGTTTTATGTGAATACAAACTATTTCTTGGACATGTATCTATTCTTTTGAATTGCTAACGTGTTGTCTAGGAAAGGTTAGGCATGCGACATTTGTTGACTTAGCCTAGGGTAGCATTCCGATGCTATAACGCGATGCCTAGTAAGTATAGTCGACCTAGACCAAGGTAGCTTGTGTTCTAGGCCTTGCTATGTTCAGGTTTGGCTAGAGTCGTTTGGGGCCCGTTGAGATCTCGATTGTGTTGTGGATTATATTGATTGTGGAATGGAATGTGTATTATGTCTGCCTTAGTCGCTCATAGAAATTAAACTCTATCAGGTCCACTACTACATTTTGTAACTAAACTCTATGAACTCACCAGCGTAAGCTGTCTTTTTTAGCATGTGTTCTCAGGTTTAAGGCGATAGCTCACTATTGGATGACGCTTGGCAAGGGGCATGGTCATAGGCGACTCTGATGAATAAACGAGACCTCTTTAATTATACTTTGGGCCTATTTCCGCACCTACTTTCATTAATGTAAACTTATGGTTTCGATTAATGAATTTTATTCTAAATAAATGAGATAAAAACCATTCTTTGTACCTTACGTTGTGATACCAAGATTGTAGCACCTAAAGGCTCGTATGCTTCCGCTAGACCGTATTTTCGGGGTGTTACAAATGTCCTTTATACTTTATTACAAAATATGAGAAATTTTCATATTCTTCAGTTATATATATTAATTCTTCTACATTAAATGTTTAGAATTTTGAGTGTCATTTGATGATGTTGTACGATTTATTTCAGTTACAATAACGTAAACGAACATTAGAAGTACGCAATGAAATGCAGCTACAAACGAACCTCGTTAGTAGACAAGTTACTTGTCTACGATATATGCAATATAGTTATTATCAATCAAATTTTCTTGGTCAAGATGAGAAGGAATGCGTGGATGATAGACCATAGGTTGCATATAGTCTTCCCTATCCCATGTCTTCTTTAAAGTCTTGGTCAAGATGATAAGGAAGTTGTGGAAGCCATTCATTTCACTAGTTGCATGTGTACCACAAACCGTTAACATGCAAAACTAAAGATAAGCCAATACTTTTACTTATCCCTATGATTTTGAAGTAAATTTCCACAAGCATTAAGTTACTTATCATCTTCCTATCATATTTCAATTCACTTATCCATTTTCTTTCATTTAAGTATATTAATTCTTATTCATAAAGTTTAGTGTTTTGTGTCGCCTTATGCAACGCCTTATAAATGCAAAAGCTTCGCCTTGGCCGCAAAGGCGTGAGGCTTGGTCATGTCGCCACGCCACGCTTCACGTTATTTATAACCTTATTATAAACCAATCAAAACTCAGTTCACATTATTAAATACCCATTATACCCTTCATACAAACACATCGCCAAATTATAACAAACTTGTACAAATGAGTCAAATAAGGCTATCTGAAAATGGTCATGGTTCAGGAAATTTTTATTCAAATTTGACCGACCACTATAAACTTACCACCACTTTTTTCCCCATTACAATTGCAAACGATATCTAACCATTCAAGGGTTTCCTGGTAGCAAACCAGAGCATGTCGAGATCATTTTAAAATATGTGAGGTCTCAAGTTCAATTCTGCTAGGGTAAATAATCTCAAAGCGGCCAGCCAAACTCTTGAAAGGAGGGCTTTACCGGTTTGAATATGTATGCGGTGGGTTCAAACCCATAGATTAGTCGGTCGAGGTTGAAAATCATGATTATAAAAAAAAAAAAAAAAAAAAAAACCTGTGCAAAAACTTAATTTGACCTTTATTTTGTAGTTTTGTACTTGTACGTATTATCATCGTAGAGTTGAGATCGATATAGATCTCATATTTCTTATAAATTCAATAAATCAATCTTAGCCATCCATTTTTGATTAAAATTAATAAAAAGACCATTTCACCTTTTTTAAAAACAACATATCTTGCAAATGATAAATCTTCAAACTACAAAATACTATTTATCATGAGAATTAAATTATCTTTCTATAGATATGCACTTCTCTATATTTTCGACATTTTTTTCAAAATTCACTAGGAAAATCATATATGATTTGTAAAATCGAATCACATATGATTTTCACGGATCATATATGATTTTAAAATCACATATGATTTTCAAAATCATATATGATTTGTAAAAATCGAATCATATATGATTTTCTCAAATCATATATGATTTTCTCAAATCATATAAGATTTTCTCAAATCATATATGATTTTTCAAATCATATATGATTTTTCCGGCGAAATTTTGAAAAACAAATCGTTAAAAATATGTAGAAGTGCATATTTATGAAAGATAATTTAATTCTCGTCGATAATTGTATGATTTTTTTCGCGTAACGATTAACGGTTTAAGAGATATTTGTTTTTAAAAAATGGTGAATGTTTATTTTATTAGAAAATGAATGGCCATGATTGGTTTATTGGATATACAGAATTTGAGATCTATGAACTTTTACCTATCATCATATCTCATTCATATTCAAATATATTTTAGATACAATAAAATCCATACAATTGTGATTCACTTTTGATTAACTATATAAAAGAATTTGCTATTGGTTATTAAGATGGGTAAATTCACTTTTGATTAACTGTAAAAAGGAATTTGTTATTAGTTATTAAGAAAGGTAAAACAGTCTATAAATATCAAATTGATAATTATTAAGTTTTTCAAAAAATTAATGAATAAATTTGTAAAATGGGTAGATTTGACAAACTTTGTGTTTAAATTTGATATATATGATATTATGGGTTTTGGTTTGGTAAATATGACATTTAAAGTTTAAATTGAGGATGTATAAAATTAGGGGAAGTGATTGGCACATTTTAACTTTTTTCCGAATGATATCCGTATGTTATGAACACATATCCAGTGGCGATGACCACCCTTTCAATTTCCATTTAGAAAAAAAACCGGTTTTTAATAATTCTTTTATATAATAATAGAATTATATCATTTCATAGTGATTTGACAAAACAATCTTATTGAAAAAATTAGACCAATTATGTTTTTCGATTTTGACACATTATAAAATCAAGCAATTTAATTGATTAATAAAAAGTGAAAATTGATTTATCTTTGGTCATTGTTTAAATTTCATGTATAGAAAAATTCACGACAAAAGTATATGGTCGTGTTTAGCAATGTGCTTTGAGAGCTTACAGGACTTGAGCTTTTAAAATAAACCAACTTATAATATAACCCTTGTTTGTCACAGGGGCTATGAAAGCTTTTATAATCCATAAACCTTCATAAACTCAAGCCCATATAAAAGAGCTTATAGGTAGTTAAATTACTTAAATATCTTTAAAAATATAATAAATTATGACACAAAAGTGAAAATACATGTAAATTTATTTTGATATGTTTTTGTATAATTTATATTAATAAGCTTAAGCTCCAACTAACTCATAAAACAACTTTATAAAAATATAAACTACAGCTTTTCCAGCTTTCCGCTTATAATATAAGCTACAACCCCACCCCTGGCTCATTCCCCAAACATACCTTAGAGCATTAGGTGTGGCACTCGCCGACCCTCGCCGTGCCACGGTGGCAACTTCGCTGCCCCTCGCCGCGACACCGGCGTCATTCGCCGTTGCTCGCCGTCCATTGGTTCGACATCTGCACAACGAAGAAAATGGGAGTACTTTTTTTAGTATGTGTGTGTGTTCAATTGGGGAAGAAAATGTCCTTTTTTTTTTTTTTTTTTTTTAAACTTTTTTTTTGAAATATGTTGTATTGTATTTTTGTTTTAATAAATAAATTTGGTTTATTTGAAAGTTTATTTGAAAATTTGAATAAAAAAATAAAGTTGTAAGTGGTAGGTCTCAAATGAGTAAATTGATGTTTGTTATGAGTGAGAGGGTTAATTGGTATATGTTTGTTATAATGATGTGACACCCGTAGGCCCCGAAAAAAAAATACCAATGTTTTATAAGTTTCAAGCAATCCTCTTTTTATCCACACAACAACCATATTACAACCAAACAACCATATTGCAATAAATCAAATTAGGTGTAATTGTTTTAAATTGTTTAAAGATATCAATAAATTAGGTTTGTTGTGGCTGTTGTTTTACGTATCACATCAAATACCCTTCATTCTAATAAGGTAAATAAATAAAATTTTATAAATAATTAATGTTTTAAAATTTATATAATCGATATGGGTTTGTTTTAAAATTGCGATTGTTCATATAGGGGTTTTGATTTTTGTTAGTTTAGTTGATGAATTAAGGTGTTCATTAGTGGTTTATATATGTATGCACATCAACTGTTTGTTTCTTTGCCTCAATGAAATAGATTGTTTGGTTTAACCCAACTGGAATTCTTTATGGTGAAATCTCCCATTGCTATTGTTTGATTTTATATATTAAGGATAGTCGGTAAGTTAACTGCAATTGCCCTGATTGGTTTCTGCTGGCCTTATGGACCTGTAAGAATCCCTTCGATTATATAAATCGCCGTTGAATATTTAAAATCGTTATGCAACGCAGTCTGTTTTATGTTTTATGTTTGCCACTTATCATTAGTTTACGTTACAAGCTTAAGCTTTGAGGTTCCTAATTACTTTTTGAATATATATAAGCATGTTAAGACACGGTCCTTATTTCTGAATGATATACGTAAGTTATGAAAACATCCAGTGTCCTGTAATATTGTATATATTTATTTATGTGTTTCAGGTGGCAGTGACCACCCGTTTCAAAATTTGATAAAAGTTTTAGAAGCTAACAGAATTGGCGCAAAAGTTTATCTCCATTAATAAATAAACATTTGTTTTACTTTACCCAGAGAGAAAGTATATCTCTATCAATATATAAACATAACTCCAAATTGACCCATTCATAACTAAATGGGTCAAAGTTGCTACATTAATTATGTATATAAAAGATGTGGTATTTCAAGCATTTAAATCATATAAGAATCATTGTTATGTAGGTATTCTGAAGTAAAACCATTCGTATGAATTCGTCCCGAGAATGTTTCTGAAGATGGGTCATGGAATTGAAATATTAAGTGGACCCCATATACATGAGGATACTTTCTTTGTATCTTTGAAAAGAATGAATGATAATTTGGTGTCTCAAGGACTTATTGGAGTAGGAAGTATGAGCGACCAAGGACCCCCAAGATCTGCAACTTAAGAATGCGTGTATCTCCACACTATACTCCAAGCAACAAGGTTTGCCTTGAAATTTGTTCAAGGTATGGATTTTTTCTTTATGTTTTTTAGTTATTTACCAATTTTAGTTAGGATTCTAATGCGTAGCAAAGGTTGGGGTAGAATTTCATCCAAAAATTTCAAGGGATTTTGCGGCAATATGTTGGTAAGTTACTTGGAAACCTAACGAAAACCACATTTAAGTGAACTTTAGTGGCTTCACTTATGTGTGGGCTTAATTTGACACGTATGGTTTACTGGCTTGGTTAATTATTTGTGGTTTTGGAAAGGGTTAGTTCGGTTTGGACTTTTTAAGGTTCAATGAATGACCTTTGAATGACATGTAATGCAATTTAACAGTCAACTTCTAAGTGTGGATTTAACGTTCAGCACTAATGTTATTTCCAATGAAACAATAGCATCTTATTGATTATCAAACGATTCATTGGTTTAACATCGAAGTTGTGAACATCTTTTGTCATTTTTCCTTGTTTTTTATACTGCATGTAATTTATATCTATTCTGTTCATCCGAACTCTTCTAGTTTCGAGTGAATGTTTAATGTTTACCCATTTTACAGGCTAAAGGTTAAAGGTAAAAATAACCTGAATCCAACAACTTTCTTGATGGCATTACTTTAGTATATACTAACTTTGTCCATGTTCATGTGGAAAGAAAAGCTAGCGTGATTAATTTGTTTGTTGTACGGTCGATTCACATTTAGGTTTTTCGGATATCATCCGTTTCACTTTTCACATTTTTACTTGATGCGGGTTTTATGTCACTTAAGATAGAATTAAACTCAAGTTTTAAATCCTTCAAAAGTGTGAAAATGCCACGGAAAGGTTTAGTGACACAAGATTTGAGTAAGTTGGAATTTTCGAGTTACATCAAAAAATCTATAATAAATACAAGTAATAAAGGCAAGTTATTCGAATTTCATAAAATTGGAATGTATTTAGACAATATTGCATTGGTACTAACAATTTTGTTGTCCGTCTAAACCGATAGTCCTCTTTGTGATGTGCCGAGTTTGAAAAGAGTAAGATGACACTCATAAGGCGTGTGCCATTTGTCGATCGAAAGTAAGTAACGAGATCTTCCAAACTTGCTCTCGAAAAATTTATTATTTTTGGGACAATTTACATCAAATGGGTCACTTTTGGTTAGTTTTATATATAATAGGTCAAACGGAAATAAATAAAATGAAAAGCAATAGATTACAAGAAAATGGGTTGAAGAAGTCCAGGTTGGTGGTTTGTGACAAAGTGAACAGGTATTTGGATATAATAAAACTTTTATCATGAAATCATTCTATGAATACTTATACATGCGTTATGTTGGAAAATTTAGTACACTTGTGGATTAGTTCACACCTTGTAATGGGTTGTGAGGTGCAGAATGTACACCCATAAGGTCCCGAACACCGACTCTAATAGTGGTTTGTATTGGTAGTGCTCGGTCATTAAGCAAGGCTTCCACTAGCTAGTGCTATGAAAGTAATGATGAAAGTATTGCTTGTAGCGGCTTTGACCTATTCAAGTGGCGCTTACAACCGCATAATGACCACTTTAATTGGTTATGTAACCACTAACGGCTATAATGGGGATAATTAAGAGGCGATTAATGGGCCGATTAATTCTATAATTCCATTTGACAATCTCAGAGTAACCTCCAATAAATAGGAGATCTGATTATGCATGAGTGACACACAGAAAATGATTAACACTTATAAGCAAAGGGGTTATTGAATTGTGCCTAATTCTATAACTACATTTGGTCTTATCCCAAGTAGATATTCGTGTAATCGAATAGTTTACTTTGGAAAGTTATCACACGATTCCAAGTGATATCCGGTAACCACCTAGTGGTATTTGTTTCTGCTGACTTGGTATTTGTTTCTGCTGACATTGATTATCTAACCCTGTTCTGGGACCTAAACACCAACAATCAAAGTAAACTATTTTGTGATAATCAATGGCTGCTGTTGCAATGAAACACATGGCTTCAAACATTTCCAAGCTTGATAAGTTTGAAGGGGTGGACTTTAGGAGGTGGCAGAAGAAGATGTAATTCTTGTTGTCAAGCATGAGTGTGGTCTATGTTTTGACTACACCTATTCCTGATGATGGGGATGATGCTACTGTGGAGCAGATTAGGAGGAGGAGCAAATGGGAGAATGATGACTATATATGCAGAGGTCTAATTCTCAATTGTATGTCCGATTCTCTATTTGATATTTATTAGAACATTGAATCTTCCAAAGAGTCATGGATTCCTTGGATGCCAAATATATGGTCGAGGATGCATCAAGTAAGAAGTTTCTTGTTAGTAATTTCAAAATTACAAAATGACCGATTCAAGACCGACCATGGAACAATACAATGAACTTCTTAGAATTCTTGGAAGGTTTACACAACATAATATGCACATGGATGAGTCTATTTCACCTCTTATGTCATTGACAAACTTCCTCCTTCTTGGAAAGATTTCAAGCATACCTTGAGACATAAGAAAGATGAGTTAACTCGGTTGAGTTGAGTACCATCTGCGCATTGAGGAATCTCTCAAGGTGCGAGGATAATGATAAGCCAAAGGAAAACGCAAATATCATGATAACACAAGGGTAGATCCAACAAGAAGGCAACACCTACTTGTTGGAAATGCAAAAAGGTCACATTAAAGGGACCGCAAGGGTGTTAAGATTGGTGGTAAAGCCAATGGATCGTGCACTAATGGTTTAGGGAGGTGGTGGTTCAACTAACTCACCGAAAGGTCGAATATGTTTAATAAGTCTTTTCGACGTTATTATTTTACATATGTATCTCGAATCTAATTATGCGCGTGATGATGATGTTGCCAGTGGGTGAATCTCGTGCAATAGTTCATGTGCAAAGATAGAAGTCGGTTCAAGACTTATGAGTCAACGAATGATGGTTCTATTCTTCACATAGGAAATGAGTCAACAACCTTGGTGCATGGTCATGGTTGTGTAGATTTCAAGTTTAGTTCGGAATGATTGTGACCTTGTTTAATGTTATTCATGTTCTCGATATAAGAAGAACTTGGTTTCAAGTAGTGTTTTGAATAATCATGGATATAAACAAGTTATTGAATCGATAAATTTGTCTTGTCTAAATGTGGTGTTTTATTGGTTTTGGTTATTTATGTAATCGAATGTTCGAGCTTAATATTGCCACCGATAAAGTGAATTCAGCCTTTGTGATCACCTCGACCGACCGACTCTACCCTTTGGCATGCTAGACTTAGCCATGTACACTATAAGAGAATGCAAGATATGTATAAGGATGGGTTCATCCCAAAGATTTGACATGGACACTGAAAAGTGTAAAACTTGCATGTTGACCAAGATAACAAAGAAACCTTTTCAAGGTGTTAGTCGTGAGACTAAGCTTTTGGAGCTAATACACAATGACCTATGTGATTTGCATGCTACTCCATCTTTGGGGAATAAGAAGTACTTTGTGACATTTATTGATGATGCTTCTAGATTTTGTTATGTCTATCTTTTACATACTAAGGATGAAGCATTAGTTAAATTCAGTCTGTTGATCAAAAGATTAAGGATGAAGTTGAATTACAACTTGGTCTTTGATCAAAGATTAAGGATCGATAGGAGGTGAGTACATGGATACCAAGATTTTCATCGTTGGTATAATCCATGAAAGGATTCTCCTATACTCCTCAAGAAATGGTATTTTCGAAAGGAAAAACAGGTGTCAAGGAGATGGTTAATTCCATGTTGTCCTATTCAGGATCGAGTCAAGGGTTCTGGGTGAAGCTACATGTTAATGTTATTTATTAAATAGGTTCCCAATAAAAGGAACAAGGTTACCCCTTATGAACTCGGACTAAAGGAAACCCAACTCAACTATCTCAAGGTTTGGGGTTGTAGGTCAGCTGTAAGACTCCGTAATCCAAAGTTGAAAACTGGGTGAAAGAGGCATTGATTGCATCTTTGTTGGATATGTTGAGCATTCCAAGGCTTTTAGGTTCTATGTTATTGAACCTAATGAATATGTTTCAGCTTAACTCAATCATTGAATCAAGTGGATGCAAACTTTGATGAGAATAGATTCTCATCATCCCTAGACCAAGTCGAGGATTCTAATGGAACTCACGACACTGGTATATTAGAGGTCCTCGATGATGAACCATCATGGTCCCCGATGAGGTTGTGGTTCAACAACCCGAACTCGTGCTTAAAAAGAGCAAAGGGCAAGGACTCAAAGTCATTTGGACACGAAGTTTCAACTATACTTAGTTGAAGGAACCGTGGATGAGGTCTCGCACAATACTCCTATTGCTTAATTGTTGAGGATGATCCCAAGAAATTTGAAGAAACAATGAAGTCCCGTGATATTGCTTTCGGAAAGAAGCAATCACCGATGAGATGGATTCATCATGGGCAACAACACTTGGGTGTTGGTTGATCTACCACCTGTTGCAAACCTTTGGGTTGCAAATGGATTTTCAAAAGGAAAATGAAGGTAGATGGAACTATTGAAAAGTTCAAGGCTAGACTAGTTATTCGTGGCTTTAAACAAAAGTCAAGAATAGACTATTTTGATACTTATGCCCCGTGGCTCGTGATCAGCACCATAAGACTGGCCGATTGCTTTGGCATCTATTCACAACTGATTATTCATCGATGAATGTGAAGACAACTTTCTTGAATGGTGAATTGGATGAGGAGGTTTATATGAACCAACCTCGTGGCTTCATCATGCCCGCAATGAAAACAAGGTGTGTAACCGATGAAGTGATTTTGTCTAGTGGTTATGTTCTTAACCAAGTCGACAATGTGATATAGCAAATTTGATGAATCGTAAAGGAGTCATCATTTGTCTATATGTTGATGATATGTTGATATTCGCACGACCAAAATCAAAGTTGACTTGACATAGGAATTTTTGTCATCAAGGTTCTCCATGAAGGACATGGGGAGGTCATGTTATCCTTGGTATAAGGATTAAACATGAAAGTAAAAGAATTTCTATCTCGCCTCATTATATTGAGAAGGTGTTGAGGAAATTCAATTACTTTGATTGTACTCCGATGAGTACACCTATGGATACTTGTGAGAAGTCGATGCCTAATAATGGCAAAGCTGTATCTTAACTTGAGTATTCTAGGTAATTGGTCGCTTGATGTATGCCATGACTTGTACAAGACCCGATATTGGTTTTGCAGTGGGAAAATTGAGCATGTATACTAGTAATCCTAGTGCTCATCATCGCAAGCAGCTCGTAGAGGGCATCAAGTATTTGAAGAGAACTATGGATTATAGTCTCTCTATACCCACTGTTGGAAGGATATATCGATGCAAGTCGGATCAAGAACACTCAAGACAATTCGTCTACCAAAGGCTGGGTATTCCTACTTGGTGGAGGTGCATTTCTTGGGCATCCGAAGCAAACTCATCACCAGCTTCAACAATGGAATCAATTTGTGGCTTTGGCAAATCTTTGTAAAAAGTCGAATGGTTGAAAACTTGCTTCTTGAGATTCCACTGTGGCCTAAACCTATAGCACCTATTTCTATCCCTTGTGATGGTAGGCTACATTGGCTAAGGCTTATAGCCAAATGTATTAATGGTAAGTCTAGACACTTTGGTGTCGTACATAGCATGATTCGTGAGCTTATCATGAATCGGGTGGTATCTATAGAGTTTGTTAGATCTCAACAAAATTTAGCCGATCACTTGATGAAGGGTTTGGCCAGAGACTTGGTTATAAAGTGCGCTAAAGGGATGGGTTTAAGTCCAACTTAGTCATCGAATGTTAGGACACCCAACTCCCTCCCAAGGAAACTTGGGAGTTGAATTCAATGCGAAAGTCGAACATTCAAAGGACTGGAGCACATGTTTTATTTACATCCCAAGGTTGTGCTTTAACCCACTTTGAAGGAGGATGGAATCTTTACTTTAATGGTTAATTTTCTTTGAAAAAGTGCTTGGTAGAGCATGAATAAAGAGGAACCACCTATGTAAATGTTGAAGTTTTGCCGCCTGTGGAGCTTTTTGGACTTTTAGCTTTTACAACATTTATGAATTTCGATATGGACATACGGTTTGTATAGTGTCGTGGAGTCGATAAGTGTTTGAGAATTTGTGTATTTTATCTTCGTGTATTCAAATGGGTTGAAGGGTTCAATTCTTAGAACACCACGATTTCGAATATTTGAACGCAGTAATGTACTAAGATGAAAATTCAATCCTCGTGACATTTTCGCTTATGCACATGTTTTGTTTGACGCTTGTTTTTCGTGCAAAGGAAGTAACTAAATTTGGGGAGGATTGTTGGAAAATTTAGTACACTTGTGGATTAGTTCACACCTTGTAATGGGTTAGAGGTACGGAGGTACACCCATAAGGTCCATGAACACCACGACTCTAATAGCGGTTTGTATTGGTAGTGCCTGGGCTTCCACCGAAGCGGTGTTTCCATCACAGCGTTGTTTCCATCAAGTAGGGTTTCCAATGAAGCAAGAGCCCATCAAGCAAGAGTTTCCCAAGCACAAAGAGTTTAATCAAGCAAAGGTTTCACCACTAGTGCTATGAAAGCTTCGATGAAAGTACAACTTGGCATGAGTTTTGACCTATTCAAGTGGCAGCTACAACCGCATAATGACCACGCTTAATTGGTTATGTAACCACTAACGGCTATAATGGGGATAATTATGAGGCGATTAATGGGCCGATTAATTCTCATAATTCCATTTGACTAGCTTCGTAGTAACCTCCTATAAATAGGAGATCCGATTATGCATGAGTGACACGTAAAACGATTAACACTTATAATCAGTAGGGGTTATTGAATTCAGTGCCTAATTCTATAACTACATTCGGTCTTATCCCAAGTAGATATTCGTGTAACCTGGTGCCTTAGGGTCGAATAGTTCACTTTGGAAAGTGATCACACGATTCCAAGTGATATCCGGTAACCACCTAGTGGTATTTGTTCTCACGACTTGGTATTTGTTTATGCCGACATTGATTATCTAACTCGGGACCTAAACACCAACACGTTATGCTTAATCTATCAACTTCGTATATCCTCAGATTAGGTTTGAGAATCGCGATCAAAGTAGTAGAGGTTAGCATAAGCTCGGGCCAGAATTTTGCCTAATCTTCACGCTTACTTGAAACTATTAATGTAGTAACATTATTAAGGAAGTGGTGAAGTAGATTAACTGCCACTACGTGAACTCTGTGTAAGATGGAATGCAATAAGGATGAAGCCACAAAGGCGAAAAGAAATTGCTGAAAGCAAGTTTTCTTCAAAGGATGTAAAGGTGCCAAAATTTTGGTAGGCGCAAATTTGTTTCCTGGTCTTGAGGGTA